>PNEQ01105811.1:0-11972 GCA_003012365.1 Medauroidea extradentata
CGTCTGCAGTTCTGCTTCATAGATATTGGCAGCGTGCCTTTGAACTGTGACGTTTCTCATTTGACTGTACCAATCACAATAAGGTTACTGTAACACCACACGTCTGTGATTTGCGTGTAAAACCCCACGACACACGAATGTCAAAACATCCAATCTCTGACCGTGAAGCAAGTCTGCAGACGTTCACACAAGTCACTGATACAAAGTGAGGCAAATTTCTTTTCGCGAAAAGTTCATGTCTCTAACTATGCATACTCAAGCCTCGCTCATTCGTTCATTTTCTGTTGTTCCACTGAGTAGCAGATAGTTGGCAAATAGTCGGGGCTTGATTATGCATAGCATAGTTGTTTCTAGCCTACAGGTCATTGAATCCGCGACGTTTTTCTGTCCATAGATATAACTTAATATCGTGATAAACCACTTGACGGTCTTCACAAAACTGGGAAGCATCTATTAACATAGTTCACTAGGTCACCAACAGAGGGCAGGCGTGTGTGTATTTTCAGCGATAAGTGACCAACGTATCAAATTCAAATATGAGATCACAATTAAAAAGTTTAACACAGTTCTCTTACTGAAGTAAACGAAAGCAAATATAGTCAAACTGTCGCACAGTTTTGTTAAATATTAAGTTTACTACGTAGTCTAACTGTATCTAGATAAAATATATATGAAGGGCATGGGGAGAGACAATGGTAACCCACAATGTTTCACAACTGAGTTATGCACATGTAAAGATAAGGTACAATTTGACTACGAAAGTTAATTAAAATCATCATTCTTTAAAAATTATGATTTAGTTACTGTAGTATATAACCAATGAAAAATAAGCAATTACACGATAATAAAATAATATTTATCACTATTTTGTTGGTGTAATTAGCTACGAAAGCGTGGCCTGCAAAAGAATCATTTGTGCACTGCGCTGCCATTTGTGGTTATATTGCTTAATCTCTTATATCGTAGTGTACAGCGTGAGATTACTATTGCGTTCCAGCATAAAACTCAAACATTTAAAAATTGTGGGTTACCATTGAATTTCTCCATACCCTTAACATAGATTTGGCTAGTTAGTTCATTAGTGAGAATTTCTTTTATTGCTGTAAGTAAGTGATTGGATGCCTCAACACACAACGTCTGAAGGTAAAACCCGCAAATCACAGACGTGTTGTGTACCAGTTATCCATGTACTGATTGTAACAGTCAAATGCATAACAACTCTGCACAAAAGACTCTCGTCAATGGGCATGAAGTTGAGCTGCAGGCGTGCACGTAAGACACTGAAACAAAGTGGGGCTAAAATCTTTTCGCAAAAACTATCGGGCTCTATTAATAAGCTTAAACCAATGCTAGAGACACTGGAAAATCGCGTAAATATTTAACATAGTCTCCAATAAACTGTAGTATCTCAATCGTGACACGTGTGAGAAGTTTTATGGCAAACCACATACGTTATGTGTTAAAACTGTACAGTTCTAATTGTGTCTGTTGAAGAGGGACACGGTGCTTCATATAAACTATAGCCAATATAGGTGCAAAACCTTCAGTGTTATACATAGTATGTTGGAGCCTAGCAAACAATCAACTTTCTCGCGATTTACCAGTGTCTCTAAGCATTGCGTACTTTGTCTTGAAAAAATTAGCCAATATATTTAACAAATTCCTGCAGTCGTTATAATTATCTGCTCTTGTTTAAGATAAAAAATATTATTGTAAAAGCCGTAGAAATGATGGCTCATGATGGTCTTAAGAGTAGGTTTATCGGAGGTAAAAAACAACTTAACGGCCTTGACAATAGAGGTCGACTCTCGTGCCACGAGAGAAGGACTGGAGAATAAAGAGGGGGGTGAGAGAGAGAGAGAGAGAGAGAGAGAGAGTAAGAGAGAATGTGGGAGGAGAGAAAGAGTTGGTTGTTAGCCAAGGTTCCTCAAGCTATCTACAGCTCAACTATTTGCCGTTCGTATTCAAGTTAACATTTTATTTTTATTCCTTATTATTTTTTTATTAAACAGGTCTGCTGCTCATTTCCTTCTCCCGTGTTCGCTTCCGTGAAATGTAAACCCTGTCACGCCATAATTTGCATAATAACAACGCAAGTGTGTGTGTGTATGTATATATATTTTTTTTCAGGTAAAATGTATTATTTAGCTCAACTTTGGTTGAAAATCATCACAAATTATGCAGGAAGTAGCGTGTCTTCCTTCAGGTAAGGTTATTGTCGCAACATACGTCTGTGATTTGTCAGTAGAACCCTATGACAAGAGAGAGTTCAAACAGTAAATCACATACAGTGAATTATAAATACACGTATGCACATAGGGCATTGAAACCAAATGGAGAAAAAATCATTTCGTCATAAAATTATGAGTCTACCAATAAATGTAATCATCACAAATGTCATAGTAGTCACAAAACCGGTGTCCGAATGCTTTTATTTTGTCTTTCTGTTGAGAGTAAGCGTGTTGGTAATCATCATGGCTCTGTCTGTCCGGATTGGCCTCTTTAAGAGGGTAGGTACTTGACGGAAAATTTTATAGTTTAAAAAAATTTTATATTTGTACTAGATAAGGTTTATTTTGTAGACACGAGTTGTGACTATATTTAACTTCAATGAAAATTTTTTAGCTAACCTAGTTTTTTATATAATGGCATTTCTACGTTCAAATTTGGATAAAACTGTTTTATCCTTCACAGGAAAACCAAGTGACTTATCGAACTGAAAAAAATTCACAGTGAATAAAGAAGTTGTAGGCTACAATGTTTCCCACAAAAACAAAACAAAAAAAGTACAAAAAATGTGTGTTTAAAAAAGTTTTGAAATTTGAAATTAAAATTTTAAAAAATCAAGAATTTTTATAATTTTTATACATATTTTTTTTGTATAGGAGACCTCGTAGCCTGCAACTTGGTTATTCAGTGTTTATATTTTCAGTTCTGTAAGTCACTTTGTTTTCCTGTAAAGCATAAACCTGTTTTATGCAAATGTCGACTTAGAAATGCCATTATACAAAAACTAGGAAAGCAAAAAAAAATTATCATTGCAGTAAAAAATAATTACAATGTATGTCTACAAAACAAACCTAATCTCGTACAAATATAACTTTTTTTTTTTAAACATGAAAAATGTTCCAGCTTGGCGCATGGGCGATGTTGCATCGTGTCACACGTATTCTATTTTTACGCGAAACCGCTTAACTTAGTCATATTATGTTTATCTACGAAAAGAACATACACTTGAAACTATGCTTCTGTGTTTTTTTAACTCAGCATGCTTGCTGGAAATATGATTTTTGGGTCTCTCAAAATGGTTAGAAACGTCTTTTCATAAAAATACTATATAACTCCGAAAGTATCACCTGAATTGGTAAAGTGCAGAGCGAGAGGCATGTATTGGCCTTAACTACATAATACCTCAAAATAACATTGTACGGTCTCCTCTTAAAGGCCCATAATAAAAATACTACAGCGAGAACCTTGCACGTCAGTTTGACGCGCTGTGAATAGAGGCGATGTGTTTCCCGTCGAGCATGGAACTCTGACTCTTATCGCTCCGTTGTTACGAGGCGTCAAACGTGGACATCTGTAACCGGAGAAGATTCCTCTTAAGTGACGTCACGTCCACTCGATGCTTCAGCACCGCCTCTGCAGTTACAAGAGAAGGTCAACAAGAAAGAGCCATGGAAAAAATATTCTCTGTACGCGCAATTCTTTAGAACACGACAAGCCGTCCTGTGTTCGCAATTCTGCACTTGTGGCTTCATGTCGGAGTTAAGCATTGGAGTTCTTCAGTTTGAACTTCGTAGCTTTAACTTACTAAGGGACAAGTTGTAACAAAATTATTATGTAAGAACAATGGGAATGTTATGTCAGTAATTTTCACAGAACTTGTCTTGGCATGGCTAAATACACGCTTCGATATGATTCACGGTGGAGTTCGAGATTATTTGCTCCGCCTCTGTGCATGAGATGACTAGTAGACCCACCTAACACACGCAAATAATTTAAGTATCAGTAATAAGTAAAGCTACTGATTTTTGTTAAAAAAAATTGCGTCGACTTAATTTAATGTCTTATATGTACATCTGAAGCTTTGCTTCATGGTTATTGGCATAGTGTCTTTGTACACGGGCGTCACTGATTTGACTAATTATAATTACGTAACTACGACATCACGCGTCTGTGATGAGCAGGCATGACCCCAAGACATTGAGAGTTAAAAACATCGACCATTAAGTAGAACTACCAGCGTCTAGGGTTTTATACCCACAAATCACAAACTTTTGGTGACAGCAGTAAGCTTCTTCTGATTGGTTCAGTCAAACGATCGACGCCTCTTGCGTAAAGACACGTTTCCTATAACTAGAGACACTGTAAATCACTGTAAAAGTTGATTCTTTGCTAGACTCCAATATGCTATGTATAACACTGAAGGTTTTGCACCTATATTGGCTATCGTTTATACGAAGCACAGTGTCCCTCTTCAACAGACCCAATTAGAACTGTACAGTTTAAACAAAGAACGTATGTGGTTTGCCAGAAAACTGTTCACACGTGTCACGATTGAGATATTACAGTTTATTGGAGACTATGTTAAATATTTCCGCGATTTTCCAGTGTCTGTACCTATAACTAGAGCTAGGAATATTTCGCGAGTTCAACGACCAACAGGCTAGAATTCATTATCCTGTGTATACAGAAGTCCTACCATTTGTCCATTACCTGCTACTCATTTAGACAGCAGACAATGAAGTAATAGACGGGGCTTGAGTATACATAGGACATTGGATTCTAGCATGCAGGTCATTGAACTCGCGAATTTTTCCTTATAAATAGGGACCTGAAAAATTCGCGTTTTCTTTTCGGCACAAGCTGTAATTCCAGCGACTCCAAGTTCGTGCCACTTTCGCAATTGGCCCGTGACTTTTTTTACACTCCCTGGAAGTCGTTTACCTAATAGAAAAGAAGCAACAAATGAAGGATATCACTGCGTCATCGAGCAGCCAGTGAGAAGATATTATCTGCTTGAATACACAGACGTTATTGGAGGCTAGACTACATGTCAGTGATGACGCGAATTTTTCCTACCTACAATTAGATGCACGATTATATCTCATATTGATCTGGCAGCAGCTTATACTTCTCAGTCCTATACACACATCGGCCATAGAAGAGTATTCATTCGCTTCTTAGCGTACAAGAGGGTACCACGTGAGTTCACAACTATTTATTTCCTTATTCCTAGAGACATGCAAAATTCGCGTTATTTTCTGACAGCTGACTAGACTCCAAGTGACTATAGGTTCGTTCGACGTCCCCGCTGGCTGGTATTGTCGTGACTTACCGCGGAGAATGCTTACACGGTAGAGACGCCAATCTCTGTAAAGACGTAACACATGTAAATGACAACACATAAAAGTTCGTTGCCAATTGAATCGCAGATTACGTTCTGTTATGTATAGGAAAGTGAAGTTTAGTCTGCTACCAAATGATAACGCGAATTTTGCATGTCTCTACTTATTCCTTACGGGTTTGCAGTCGTCAGATGTGTATCAAAACCACTGTTGTCCGATCACAGTATTGACCGTGAAGTATACGCTGTTCGCGTTAAACCTGACCCAGAATCAATACGCGGAATAATCGTGCCACGAATAGGGACCGTAATTTTTGGTGAAAAGGTTTCTGCAGCAGTTTGTTTCAGTGCCCTACGTGAACAGCTTCATTTTTTATTGGCAGCGTGTCTTTGAGGAAATACATTTCACATTTGACTGCACCAATCAAAGTAAGTTACTGCGATATCGCACGTCCGTGATTGGCAGTAAAGTGTTAAGATGCGTAACAGTAAAAAGTAGCAAGTGCGGCAGAAACGCACGCAAGGCTTTCAAACAAGTCACCGTAAAATTTTTTTTTCGCCGTAGCTCTAACTAACTGTCCCCGGGAAACAGTCACCGAGTGCTACAGTAGATCGTTGTGACGATCGCTGTCTCGCGCACTGCCTGCATCAGACCAAGAGTAGTGAAGGTCACTCAGGCCGTTATTGTTCCATTGTTGTGTCTCAACACGGCAGGTAATTGTTTCTGACCAATTAGCGATTACAACACCTAGGCAACCATGCATGAACTTAGCGACCGAGGGCAGTAGTGTTGAGAGCAGTTGCAAGATAAGCAGGTGTTTCCTCAGTACTGTTCACTCTCAGAGTCCGCAGCAGGAACCAGTAACTACACTCTAAAAATAGTTTGTAAATTTACCAGACGTACGTATAGGAGCGCTAAGAAAGTAGGTATGGTAGAATAGTTTCCCAGACATTCATGACAGAACTCCTAAACCTTTTTATATAACAGTCAAATGTATACTGAAGTTACCAGACTTGTATTGTGACAACTGTAAAGGTTTGAATATTTACAAGACGGAAGTATGGCAACTGTCTCATACTGCTTCTGGGATAATAACTTCCTAAACATTTCAGGAAGGTTTTTTTACAGTGCAGGTCTGACAGAACTTAATGCGGCCTATCACAAGTCAGTTGCAAGACGCCTACTGTTATGCACATGGTTTGACGACCGCTATACAGCTACGTCTGAGAGGATGACGTATACGCAAGGGCGTAAACAAGTACAGTTACGCAAGTGGTGGATCCAGCTCTAGTTTTTGTTCTTAAGTGGGGAGGGGGGGTGCATTCGTTGAAAGTAGCTATGCCGAAACTCCGAGTCAAGTAAGGAGGTGTCTAGGGGTCATCCCCCGGAAAAATTCAGTTTTCTTAAATTACAAAATGGTATCATTTAAGGCATTTTCTAAACAGAAAAGTTGAATATAGCACTTTAAAAATTTGTAATATTTTACAGATAAACTCAACATAAAAGATCAAATTTCGGATGGGGGCCTTGAGCCTCCCCCTTGGATATCCGCGCCTGAAAGCATCTTACCTTGCAACACCTTCACCACACGCCACTGCACGAGAGATGGGTATACTCCATTTCATATAAGTTCGGATAAATCTGACAGCAACTTATGAGCAATAATTTGTAATATTTTGTTATTTTTGAATCTACACAAGATAAACTCTGCAGTAAAAATGCTGATATTGATAATTCAGGTTAATTTTAGACCTAAAAATGTCTTGCAATGTGCAACAAATCACAAAATACTAAAAAATTATTGCCCATAAGTAGCTGTCAAATTTATCCAAAATTATATGAAACAGAGTAGCTATATTAATTTTACCAACAGTAAACTATTTGTTTGTGTGTCCTTTTGGCTCATTGGTTAAAGTTTCTAACCAGTGAGTCAAGGGTCCCGGGTTCGAATCTCAGCCGGGATGGAAAATTCACATGTCCCTTCCAGGTTGAGACCTATAATGTATTGTTAGGGACACTGGTAAATCGCGGGAAAAGTTGATAGTTTGCTAGGCTCCAACATACTATGTATAACACTGAAGGTTTTGCACCTATATTTACTAAAGTTTATATGAAGCACT
Source organism: Medauroidea extradentata (assembly GCA_003012365.1). Classification (NCBI taxonomy): domain Eukaryota; kingdom Metazoa; phylum Arthropoda; class Insecta; order Phasmatodea; family Phasmatidae; genus Medauroidea; species Medauroidea extradentata. Next base: position 7,472 of record PNEQ01105811.1, read on the forward strand.
GTGTCCCTCTTCAACAGACACAATTACAACTGAACGGTTGTAACACAGAACGTATGTGGTTTGCCAGAAAACTGTTCACGTGTGTCACGATTCAGATACTACAGTTTATTGGAGATTATGTTAAATATTTCCGCGATTTTTCAGCGTCTCTAGGTATTGTGTTATCCGCTCATGGCAGTGTAGATCCACCGCTGATTCATCCTAGCCTAATCGCTCCTCGGGTGCCTCTCTCCCTTGTTTTATATTTTTTAAAGATTGCTTTGGAAATTATTTGGCAGGATATTTTTTGTAACAGTACAAATAAAACTGAGAAACCTTTACAACATGTCGTCGCGAAGTGTTTGTAGCTGATTATCGTATCTGAACATCCAAGCGTTGCTTCCGTAGATTCTGTAACACAGTACCTTCTAATTTATTTCAAACTATTGCAAATAACTTGAATACTTTTTAACCAAATGCTTTGATAAAAATTTGAGACTGTGTACAGTCATACGAGACACAATTTTGCCAGAGCGTTCTTTTAAAATAATGTACCGTTTGCTAGCAAAAAAAAAAAAATATTTTGCTTCAGCAGCGAAAATCTAAAAAACTATTTGGTGTATTGCAACAGAAAAATTCAGATACAAACGATGGTATATAAGTGTTAAAACTGCCGGAATGAATTTTTGATGTATGTATTAATTTGCGTTTAAGAAAATATTTTCGAAACCAAGTGCTAATCTAAAGTGCGAGGCCTTGAAAGGTTCTCTTAGTTCAGTTTTATCTTGAACATTTTGCCACGTATTGACATGGCCACCACTGAAGTTCCTCGTAGATACGTTGCTGATAAAAATGCTGCAATTTAGTTTTAAAAAATGACAGGTAGCTCCATTGTGTTTACCTCTAAACAATGTCTTGCCTTCCTGATAAACAGCGTCTCTGCAATCCTGTCTAAAGACACTTTCTTCGGTTAAGAGATGGTAAAAATCAGGCAAGCTTTTGCTGACTAGGTTATAAGAAGGCAAGTAGAGGTACGAGCCTGTTCCACCCTTATCATCTCCGGAACATGAAATAAAGAAAGTTGAGGGCAACCAACACCATACACGTTTGTACATGACCAAACTAACGCGTACGAGCAGGCTCTCGTAACTGGAAAACTGCTATCGGTGTAAGTAAACGCTGCGATGATAATGAGGTATGTAAAACAACAGGAAATCCTGAGTTCATGGCAGCAAGTGGATTGCGTTGTGTGACCTTATGCGCAGAAGAACAATAGTCTTGTAGTCTGGGTTCACGCGCATGACGACCGCTCGTGCATCACATGAGAAATCGTGCATGTTTACAATTGGAATTAATTATGCATAAACCAACTATGCGCCAATTGCTAGTTTTCTGTAAAAACACGTTAAAAATACTTTGTTTTGAAACATTCCTATAATAAGTATTTTAATCTTGAATAGTCAATATTTGGAACACCACGACGTAGGACTAAAATGATATTTGTAAAACTTGTTGATTTTTTCGTCTTTATAAAAAATCACTACATACCGTTATAAAAGCAGAGTCCGGTCCTCTGCTATGATTTATCAGATGAAGCCAGAAACGCGGTTTTCTTGTATGTTCCTCTCTTCAGCTAAACAAGAGCCAGCGGCAAAATTATCTTTGGAAAACGGCTATCAACTTGGCTTTCCGCGTAGCATACGCTCAGGCCCGATTCACAATGCGCAGTCAGCAGTCCGCTGTCGGCTGTCAGAGATTAATATGTACATTAAGATGTGTGTATTCACAATGTGCAGTCCGCAGTCGAGCAGTCCGCAGTTCAGCAGTCGGAGATGGCGAACTTTATCTCTGACTGCTGGACGGCCGACTGCTGAAAAATTCTAACCAATCAGGCGTTATTCTCGTAATCACGTGATGTAAACAAATATTGTTTTAAGAGATTTTATATGGTTCTAAAAGCAAATTAAGCAATTTTACAAATTTAAAAACAATATGTTCAAAACATGGCCGATTATTAAATAGCAGTTTTTAAAAATAATGCAAAAAACATAATGACTGCTGGGCTGCACATTGTGAATTGTATTCGACTGTCGACTGCTGACTGCGCATTGTGAATCAGGTCTCAGCTGTGTAAACACTACCTTTCCGTCCGCCCTACACCCGCGCAACGCGTAGTGCGACCGTGCGCGCGACTGTGTAATCGACCTAACTCTGATGTTACCTGTCGGTGGAATTTTGAACTACCTCAGCAGCGCGGAGCGCTCGACGCAATTCGCTAACGATTGTTGTATTTGAACGGGCCAGATGCATCACTTTCTGCCGGCCCTAATTAAGTAAAATTATAGTCAGTAGGTATGTCGCGCTCAAGTGGCAGAAATTTTCTCTGTGCCAAACTTATAACATTGATCTTTCTAACCTGTAGTAGAATTAACCTTAACCACGGTCGTAGAAGAACAGGTCTGGACACTCGCCTATCTAACAATGTATTTTGCTTGACCCCCTTGTTGTTTGGCTGTAGTTCGTCAAGTTACCGAGAATGTCGTACTTTTTGGCGCTGTTTTCCGGGCGGTCGGACTCAAACTCCGCCCACTTTTTTCATTGTTAAATTTATAAAGTAAGTAAAGATTGCTGGAGCATTTTCTTAAAATTGTGAGCGAAGAAAGTATTTCATAAATTGATAAAAAATACGTTTCGATAAATTGTTTATCTTAGCGGAAAGGAAGTGGGCGGAGTTTAGTCCGACCGCCGTAACATCAGCGCCAATAAAACACAATATTCTCGGTACCTTAGTGAACTACAGCCAAACAACAAGGGGGTCAAGTTTCCAGGCGAGTAGCCTGAGATATCTCGTGCAAATACGTTAAGAGGTTAAGTACCTTTGAATACAACATAGAAGATTACGTAATTGTAGCCAAATATCTGTTCACAATATTAACAAAATCTGCCGTAAAGTACTGTCAAATAACGGTTTTTCTATACTGACTTTCAAAATTCCTATAGTTCAGTAAACGTCGTATAGTATTTCTTAAGGGCCTCCCTAGATAGGCTGCGTTTGTGTGCGTGTGCGTGTGTAAGGCAGGAGCGGTAAGGTTGCCGCCAACCGACGTATGTAATGCATTATCGCCTTTCCGCACAAGCTCCTCAGAGGGCGTATAGTGCTTTACAACTATCCTTTTTACTACGAGACTTCAAGCGGTGACAACACTATTTTATTTGTCGGCAACATAGTTCAAAGTCTAACACTTGTTTCTATAGTTGTGTTTTTTCGAATCCGGTTGTTGTTTTTCCAGATACGGCAGTCTGTAAAAGCCATTTTGGGCCATTTTGACGGGCCCGAAAATTATGTTTCTAAAACGTTTGAATGCAATGGTTTGTAGACATACGCCATTGCCATAGCCATTTTTAGTAGAAGGCCGCGGCCTTTCACCTGGCAACCCTGCACACAAGGGTCATTTTAACACTTCTATTAGCTCTCCAAAGGCAATGGTTGTTGTACCTGATTCTTTATTGTGCCCTACATACCGGCAAATCAGGGGAAGCCACTGCCGTTCGCGAGACAAAAGAAGTGTTAAAATGACCCTTCCTAGCAGGGTTGCCAGATCTAAGGCCGCGGCATTCTACTAAAGATGGCTATGTCATTGCTCATGTTTTGTTGACCAAACTTGTACTGAAAGACAAAGTGTCAAAGTACAAAAAACGCCCAAAAACACATAAAACAGAAGAAGAAAAAATCCCAATCTTCTGTTTTTTGTGCTTTTTGCGCGTTTTTTGTACTTTGTCACTTTGTTTTTCAATACAATTTTGTTCAACAAATTATGAGCAATGGCGTATGTCCACAAACCAATAAATTCTCATTGTAAACTCCCATTGCAACAAACATTTAAAAATCTCATCTAATTATTGTGCCGAATTTTTAAAACTATAGCTAGGCATACATAGTTTGAAGTGTGTGTTCGTTTTGTAGATATACTTTGATTTGCAGTAAAAATATATTGTTAAGTAGTGCGATTTTTCGCTTTACGCAGCCAAGTTAAGGTAAATCATATTACCATTTTGAATTGTATTCGCCCCTTACCGATTATAGCGTGTGCATGTATATTATTATATTCATACGTAAGAAATACGATTACCTTCCTAACATGTGGTAGAATAACCTAAGGCCGTGTCCCAATTTAAAAAGTACTCTCTGGAGAGAGTACTCTTTCGCATAACACGAGAGAGAGAGAGAGATCTCTGGCACTCTCACTCTCTCCAATTGGGACGATGCTCTCTCGAGTTTGTAAACGATGCGAAGGTAACAAGTGCGTAAATTTTATTGATAAGCGTTATAAACATATAAAATACATTGTAGGCAATTCAAATAATAATTTTAAACTTACGAGAGTTTATTTCAAGAAGCGAATAACTGTTTATAGGCGATGCCATATTTTGTTTTTTTGTGTACTTAAACGTAGGATATTAGAGCAGGAAATGTTTACACAACTTCTCGACATAAATAACGGTTCATTGTAAATAATTACTC
>PNEQ01105812.1:7490-25727 GCA_003012365.1 Medauroidea extradentata
GACCTTGCGGACTCCGAACCAATGGCGGACATGCGTAAAAACGCTCACGGACTCCTGCGCTACATCGTCAAATGTTCAAATGCTCACTCACTGGAGCAGCAGCCAATGAACAAATATAGCTGAGGACAGTGCACACAGGACTGTGGAGTCTAGCCTGCTGGGCGTTGAACCCGCGAAATATCCGGGCCTCTACGTATTAGAGTTGATGGTTTATCGCGGGAAAACTTGACTGTTTGCTATATTTCAACACACGTTCAGCTTAACAGAATATTACTGTCTTAAGCTTGTACGTAGAGCTGTTCCCTATTTGACTTAGCCTATAAGAATCCCGCTATTGTAATATTTGATGCCTGTTACTGATTTGCAGATAGCTACGTTGTGTTAAACGTATATCATCCAATCATATGTGTTACAATTAACTGCAGCGTTGTCAAGGGTATGTTGGCACAAAACATTTTCGCGATATACTATCATCGCTATACATTCTGAATCTAAAGTACTTAAAAATAAATGTTGAATAAAAAACCTTGACAACGAAATGCGCTTCAACTCTGTAGACATGTGACTCCCACAGCTATGCGGTACTTTGTAATTCTTGTATGTGTCTATCGGGAATAAAAGTGGCGAATAGTGCCTCATAATTTATATTTTACGTCGTTGTACCCATTTTTCATGTCTCAGTATCGACGCGCTTAATTAAGTTAAACAGCTTTACTTTCAATATTTCACGGCCAATTTGTATTCCCATGGACTCTTGCGTGTGCAACCCATCTTCTCTTTGCGTAACTTTTCACATAACATCGAAACAACTGCAATTTCTCACAAATTTTTTAAGAACGTATTTCAGGGTCAAGTGAAAATGTAGATGAATGCTAACTAGACATACAAAAGAAAGCAACTCAAATTTCGTTATTACCTATATGAAATTCCCGTAACATATGAATCGAACAACGTTTTGGAGACGAAATGTGTTTTTTTTTGTAAGAATTTAACAAAACTTACTTTTAGCTACCCTGCAGACATAGTAGCCATAATATCCTTATTGCGTCTAAGTCAACCCGTCAGCTGAATTTTTCATTAGCGTATTTGTATAAGATTTTATAACGTGAAGTGTAATGGCAATGCCATATTTTATCGTCTTTCAGTACTTTATTATTTTACACATTGATTATTTGGGCCGTTAACTATGTGGCAATCCAAACATCGTGCAACCTGAAGAAGCATTAGCAATTCGTACCCTACATTACACTGAAGTATTCAAATGAACAAAAATCAAACTATTTGCACTTAAGGGAATTGACCTTAAAAATATTTCACAAAAAGGTGAGATGTGAGTCTTTTACATCGCTTTAACACCGAGGTCTTAAGAGCCGATGAGGATGAATTGAGGTGAATGGACAACACAGCATCCATGGCCGAGTCGGGATTCTAATCTAGGAGCCTCTCGCACTGCAGACTGGCTTCTACGGAGGCAGAAGTATTTCACAAAAATGCAGTGAATTTGCTGAAGGTTTTGCAAGACACTTGTTAACATTTATGTTCGGTTTATGAACTGGCATCTTAGGGCCCGGTAGTTTTCGCGAAAAGATTTTTGCCCCACTTTGTTTCAGTGTCTTACGTGCACACCTGCAGTTCAACTTCATGGCTATTGACAGAGTGTTTTTGTGCAGAGTCGTTATTCATTTGACTATGCCAATAAGTACACGGATAACTGTCACACGTCACGCCTGTGATTTGCGGGTTTAACCTCACAACGTTGTATGTTACGGCATCCAATCACTGACCACATAGCAGAGATGCAGGTGCGCACGTAAGGCACTGAAACAAAGTGCTGCAAAATTCTTTTCGCGAAAATTACCGGGCTCTAGGCATCATCTCTCGTCATAGTGTATTAATAAAACATTTAATACATACTATTTTAATTTTAATATGTATTTAAATACTAGGCTATACTAAAGCGTAGAATTTGATACGTATGGTATTTCTATGTAACACCAGTGGCGTAACAACTGGGTGGGCAGTCTTAAATAGCTTATTTTAGCCAAGTTTCTGGACTTAAAAATAGTCCTTACAATGTACGCGGTGCCTTAAAAGTCATAGTCAAAAGTAGTGGTGCCACTGTGTCCGAGCGCTTAGACCACTCGCCTCCCACCAAGGCGATCCGTGCTCGATTCCCGGCGGGGCCAGTCTCCAGACTTCCGCAAGTGGGAATCGTATCGGACGATGCCGCTGGTCGGTGAGATTTCTCGGAGATCTCCCGTTTCCCCCGTCCCTTCATTCCGACGCTTCTCTATACCGCAATCATGTCACTCCTCAGGAGCGCTACAATCCTGGGTGTTAAGTGCTGGCCAAAATCTCTGCACTCACAAGTCGTGTGAAGTGTTTGCGCACGTTTAAAGTCTCTCCGCCTACCTGCGCGTTAGAGGCCAAGAAGTGACAGAGATATAAGGGCGACCTTGAAAAGGGCATCTAATGCCGAATCGCCTCAACGAGCTAAGCCCTGAACCAGCGCGCAAGTTTCCTGCCGTACCGTTTTTACTACGGACGTTAAACTGTGACCACACACATTTACTGATGGAAAGTCTGTAGTGTAAACTTCAGCGCACGTCAACACCTGAGTTTCACATACATCCGTTTAGTACATTTTAAAGTTCTGCGTTCTAAATAGACCGCTTTAGTTATGTTGGAAGGCTTTGCAAACAGTGTTTTAATAATCCTTGTGTCGTAACAATTATAATAAGATCTTGTCTAAAGTGCATTTCCATATCGTACGTTAGCGCAAACAACACACGACGAATATATTCGTAGAAAAAAACCAATTTAAGAACACACTGCGACGCTTTTGAATCGCGTGGTAGGCGGTGGCCTTAAGAGTGAGTCATAGTTACCGTCTAGAATTTTTTTTATTTTGTGTCATAACATTTCTTCTGAGTTAATTTTTAGAGCTTTAACCTAACTCCGGAATAGAATACATACTGACAGAATTTTAGACGCCGTAAATATGTTTTCGTCGTCATCGTTGTTACACATCGAATTGCAGTTAGAAAATTCTTACTAATTTCTTAACAGCAATGCGATCTGTGACAACAGTAACGGAAAATAATTATTTATAGTGTCTAAAAAAACCTATCAAACATTTACCCAGAAGAAAAGTTATGACACAAAATACAAAAATTAGGATGGAGACTTACGTGTGCTAGCAGGTCTCTATAGCGCTCGTTAATGGGGGACTCCCTGCAAAATTTCAGTTGTTTTAGTAATTTTTATCTTCGTACGAGTTATAGTTAGTTTTTACATTAATGAATATATTCTATCTTTCATAGTTTTTATACAATGGCAGGTGACAGCCCAAATTTGCATAAAACTGTTTTGTACATGAAAGGAAAACAAACTGACTTACAGAAATGAAGTAATTCACAGTGACGAAAAGTGTCACGGAGTACGTCAAGGTATGTGCAAAAACCGTAACAAGTACATTTAGGTTTAAGAATAATTGCTGAAATTAAAATATAAAATGGACCAATTTTTAATTTTTTTTTTAAATACGAAAAACTTCAATGCGGGTTTTCATTAATGTTATGACGTAGTCCGTGACACTGTTCTTTGCTGAGAATTATTTCATTTCTGTAAGTCAGTTGGTTTCTGTTTCCTGTAAAAAAACCGTATTATAAATAAATTCGCATTTTGACGCGTTATTACACAAAAACTATGAAAGTTAGAAAAAAATTGAATTTCACTGTGGAAATTAGTCACCATACATGTCTACAAAACAAACCCTATAGCGCACAAATGTCAAGATAATTAAAATCATTAGAATTGTGCGTGAACTCCCCCCTTTAGGTCGAGCTGTACGCGAATTAGATCTACAACGGTATGACGTTAGCGTATGTACAGACAACTATTCGAGGATTTACTTCTCGTGTACCTTATGGATACTGAGCGCCGAGGACCTACAAAGCCAAACGGGAAAATATATTTTCTGTGCAGCTACAAAATATTTTGTAGGTATTTACCCTGCAACTTAATTTGGAGGTCACTAGAAAAAAAATTCTTTGACACCATTAAAGTATTGTTGCCACCACATTGCAAGGAACAACCTTGCAAACTAATTTTTTCTTTCAGTGTAATTTCGATTACTGTAATCTTTAAAGACGATGATTAGCGCTTAAGTTGAACGTGACGTCTGAAAGTAATAGTATTTAATGTATCCTATAAAACCTACATCCAGTAGCTACTGGTTAAGTGCAGATAGCAAGGCTGCAAACGGAATCGTACTATCAACTCCGCTTAATTGACTCTCTTGTTTTCTATTTAATTTGAATGCATTTTGATGTTACTTATTGTCTTCAACTATGTTCACTTCTAAACCGTTCAATAAATACTGGCCTCACAATCTCTTATAGCTTAGGCTATTGAATCACGTTGTACGGAAGTTACAAATACTGAAAAAGGTAAAAAATTTCGTTAAATTGGCGATTTAAATAGATTTAGAACTAAAGAAAAGCTTTATAATAAACGTAACTATATGGAAATATATCTTACATGTTTCATGACCAATAATAACATAAGTTTTCATCTCTTGCAGCGGATAAAATGTAGTAAAAAATACGTTTTATTAGATGTATTTCTTATGTGTTTTCTTTTGACAGGGTTTACACAACTTTGTGAACGCATACCTTAATTTCATTAATTTTTTGCCAAATCCAGTATACGCCAGTTTTCTAGTCGCTGAAATACTATTAACGGACGACGTAATTTAAAGGCTATGATTTAAAACAATATATTTTCTATCAAGCACAACAATGACGCTGACTTAAGTTGTGTTTTACGTAACTTACGCGTTGGAAGTATTAACAACTATTGGTTTATAGTTGCAGTAGATGTACGAATGTAAAACGTTAAGTGGATTACACTATGCCTAGAGACACTGGAAAATCGCGGGAATAGTTGACTATTTGCTAGGCTCCAACATAATGTATATAACACTGAACGTTTCGTATCGACATTGGCGATGGTTTATTTCAGCATTGTTTCTCTCTTCAACAGGCCCAGTTAGAACTGCACAGCTTGAACACACAGCGTGTGTGATTTGCCCCAAAACTGTTCACACGTATCGCGGTTAATAGAATATAGTTTATTGGAGACTACGCAAAACATTTTCGCGATTTTCCAGTGTCTCTAACTATGCCACGTTGGAATTAATGCTTTATCGCTGTTTTGGCTGTTAAGAAACACGTAGTTATAATATGTAGTATTTGTATATATAAGGTAAAATATATCACTATGCGATAAACTAAAAATCCATAACATCTGATCAAAAACTATGACTTACTTTTATTTGATCATTATTAGTAGAGATATGCAAAATTCACGTTATTTTCTGACAGCTGACTAGACTCCAAGTGACTATAGGCTTGTTCGAAGTCTCCCGCTGGCCGATATTGTCGTGACTTTCCGCGGAGAATACTTACACGGTAGAGAGGCCAATCTCTGTAAAACGTAACACACGTAAATAACAACACATAAAAGTTCCTGACCAATTGATTCGCATATTATGCTCTGTTATGTATAGGAAAGTGAAGTTTAGTCTGCTACGGAATGATAACGCGAATTTTGCATGTCTCTAATTATTAGATGTGAGCCATTTGCAGAGAGATAGTGTAATTAGCGAATATTTTTTTTCTAAATACGAAGGACTGTTTTAAAACTTTAGAAAATGTTCATTTTTTTATTGTCATGATTCGTAAATGGATAATGCAACAAAATATATGAGTACAATTAAGGTGAATTCTACTGCATGTTAGGAAGATCAGTGTTAAATATTTGACAGAGGGAATATTCTGACACTTGAGCGCTGGCATCGGTAATGAGTGCAACTGACCAATCACAGAGATTTCCTGAACTTTAAGTTACATAAAGTTAATAATTTAAAACGCTAAATCGGTATATTTTTACTTTAAACTTAAGTTAAATGAATTGTGTCGGTTTCAAACCTATTAAAATATATTCTTACCACAGTTTTGTAGTTTTCTGGTCGCTTTGTGATAGCACCGAAACTAGCGGCAGACATTTTTTTCCTGTGCCAAACTCTTACATGAGAAAACACATTTTCTTTCTTACCTGTAGTAGAATTAGCCTTTGGCCGGGTTTATAGACTACGCAACAACGCAATAACGCTAGAAACGCAACGCAACAAATATTTTAGTCATTTATAAACATCGCAAGCGACACGAAGTAACCAACACTACCACTCAAAATTTCGGAGAAGCAACAGAAAATTTCTCTATTTATATTTCCTTTATAATTATGATTTGTCACTCATCTTTGTTTTCTAGATATTCTGTTGTTTCGGTATTTTTAAACAGAAACCAAATAAATACAGCACCGTGTACTTCAAGACGCAGTCTTAACAAACACAAAAAAAAAAAGTAACGAAATGGCGGAATCACAGCCTTCTATAGACTAGTTTCAAATGTTTTCACCTAACAAACTATCAACATAGAAGGCGATGAAACGCAAAAAAGTTGATAGTTGATGAACTCTTGTGTTACAGCCTTGCGTACTTGCGTATTTTATAATCGGGTATACATCGATTTCGTATGTTCAATTGTTTGCGTCTTGCGTCCTTGCGTAGTTTATAAACCCGGCCTAAATCCTATGTTCCGCACATTTGTCTTGCGCGCGCCGGCACAGTGTTTCGCGAGTTGGCCGCACGGCGCGCTAGCGTGGCGATTGCGCACGCGTTTCGGCCGTGTTTTGTTTGTCGCCGCGAGGGAGGGGAGGGCGCAGCCGCAGGAGGGGAAGAGGAGCTACACGCAAAGCGCGGCGTGGCGAGCGAAGGCCGCACGAAGGCGCGCGCTCTTGGGGAAGGCAAAATGTGGCGCGTCGCTGCGGTTCGTGTCAGTCGCGCAGGGCATGTTCCCTCTTGCACTGCCGCAGTCACGCGCAGGTCGACCTCCGGTCCCAATGCCACAACACTCTCGCATCGGCCTCCACATCCGTTGACAACAACCACGTGCGCACAACACGCCACGCGGGACAGTTTCAACCGATACTTTTCAAACCAAACATCGGACATTTAACTCCCTATTGTGTCGAATCACCGGTAACTTTGATGGACTTGTCGTGATAGAGACATTTTTTTTTCTAGATACACGTCACCTGTAACTTTATTTAGTTGAAGTGAGAAGACGGAAGAAACCTATGACGAGCACTTGAGGTAAGGCCATTGCCAGCTAAAGTGAGATTTCAGACATGTGCGCGATTGTTTCATAGTGTTCTTGCATGGTCATACCCAGTGCTGCTTACGCAACAAGTGCCTATAATATATTTCTCTTCTCATGTACTCTACGAAATTATCTTTTCCTACTACGGTTCACGGATATGGCAATAATAATGTTGCGTTTCTGCGAGTTGCTTTATCTGCCTAGCCTCTTTACGAATAACTTTTTAATTAATAGTCTACATACAACTGCTGCGTTCATGTATCGAATAAAAAAAATAACACTAAGCAAAAAACACAGACTAACATTCCTCCATTTCTGCCGAACACCTGTGGATTCATAACAGCTAAACTGTGAAGTAAGTCGTGCTTATTATTTAAAATAGACTGCTACTAATACACACGTAAGAAATAAAATAGTATATTTCTGTTTTCAGTCCCCTGTGTAAATACATTTCAAATGAGATGAAGGAATTTCTCCGTACAACATGCTCAGCCACTTATTGTGGCGTGTTTTCACGCGCCAATCCACAGTTCTCTTTCCGGCTGTATGCGTGCGGAATTGTTTTCCACTATGTATTTCCCGTTGTTTTTGTCGTGAAAACTATCCGCAGTTTGCCTTGCCATTTTTCATTCCGTTGACGGCTATCCCGTGCTACTCTTGATCGAGTAAGCACTTTGTCGTAATTGAAACTATTTATTTATTGTTGAGTGAAATTTTTATTCCGCTAAAATTACTTCAAGGCGTATATGTTTAAATGGCGCTATGAAAATTGATATAAAAACAAAACACTAATAAATACGAAACTGTCGACCACAAGAAATAAATAATGTTAATCAATTCCTTCATTGCCTTCCTTTCTATGTGTTTTTGGTATACGAAATTTTTAACGCCACGTATTTTTTTTTTTTTTTTGCTGAACGACCGGTATTTTTATGGATGTTAATATTTAGTGCGATCTGAATAATGTGTGATTATTACTTTGAAATATTTCTAGTTTTCTTTGCGCATTCCGAGGCAATGTTGTTTTAAAAAATTTGTTACTGTTGTTTCATAAAGTTGTATGTAGTATAATTAATGAGGAAAAAGGGGAGGGATATATTAATATATAGGTCGGTAGGTATAAAGTTTTAAACCAAAATTTAAAAAATTGCGTTAAAACACTTGAAGTATTGAAATCCGTTATTAAGGTCTTCCAGATTTTTTACTATTTTACATTCCTTCTGCCGGCCAGCTAAATGTAAGCCTTATGCAACTTCAGTATAAGGCACAGTAGATACACTAAGATGCCACACAGAAGCAGCTACATATACATGCTTGCTTCATGACGTTACGTAATAACATAATAATATTTTGAATATTGTTGTTTCGTGATCCGAAATCAACAACTTTAATGTACTGTATTCATAACACAAACATAATATTAAACTATAATTGAATTAATCGGAAAAGAAAATAAGGAAAGTATAATTCAATTGATTTAAAACAATTTCTTATGAAATTTTCCTTTTTTATGTTTACAGCCATGTTTATTTTTTTGACAAAAAATTATGTGCATCAAAACTGTGTTTGAATGGAGTCATAAATATCTTGTTGCAGTTTATGTAACCGTTGTGTCCTTTTCACACATTATTTTTCATGTTATTATTTACTCATTACAATAGCATCAGTATAAATTTGGAACGCGCTAATGGAAGAAAACCGTATTCTAGAGTTCTTAATAACTTGTAATTTTGCGTTTATAATAAATATTATAATAAATATATTGCGGTCGGGTAGCTTAAATAAAGACCCATGTAACCACCCTCGTATTGTTTCACTAAGGTAGATATTACCAAGACAAAAAAATATATACGAGTTCTCTCATAAAAGTATGACCCACAGGTTAATCAATATACATACGATAACACAGCATCCTTGCCAAAAAAATTAAGAATTGAAAACTTAATTTATCGTATGAGAGTATTACCATACATCGAACTTCTAAGTTTTATATTTCAATATACGTAACACTGCGGATGTACTCACATTATCATACAAAAACTTGCAGCGATCTGGAACATAATAGGTCTGAATTTTTTTTTTAACAAAATATTTACAACTCGAGTCTTTGTATTGATGTCTTTTGTTTCGGGAACCCATCTGACGCTAGTACTTCGCAAACGTGTCCTAATTTATGGCCAGGATAGATACTATCTAATGTTTATACGATAATTATTTTGCAAATCCAAAACCAGAGCAGATATTGAAAAATTGCTGCACAGCTTCGTTTACAACAGTGTAGTATAGGATGTTAACTATTTTTTCATGACTGTATACGCAACGGTTTCAGCTAACTGTGGAATGTGGAAAAATTCACAAATCTGTGTAGTATTTGTCTAGAAATTTCAGACTCCATAGTAAAAATAGTTTGTTACAAAATTGTGAAACGGTTTTTTAGATATCTGCTTTCGTTTACGAATAAAAAAAATAAACGTCGTGACAGCAGTAGAAATGACGGATCATTGCCTTAAAGGTCGCGCCTAGCTCAACCTATTTCTAGAGTTCCAGTCCTGGGCGAGAAAGCAGTATTAGCTGGCGTACTAAGTGACTCACGGCTACGCACGGTGATTTACTGCGCGAAGAGAAGTCCGCATGCTTGTTCACGTTTTATCACATGTTTGAAAGTTTGTTTACGTTATTGCAATTCACTCTTAAAACACTTTCTTTGTCACAGCAAGTGTTTCTATGAATATTAACCATAGCAGAATAACTTTGGCGCGAAGGTATATATCTTGAGCAGAGAAATCTTGTCTTACAGTAAAGTAAATGTGCAAATCGTGAGCTTTGTGTCACATTTTTCTAAAAAAAATGTCCTGTAAAATATTATAAGTTAATTTGTAGAAATGATAGTAATTTGTTCAATAGGCTACACAGCTTGAGATAAAAATACCGCAATTACCTTCAACATAAAATTTTGAAATATACTATCTTAGTAAAACACAATTTTTGTAACAGTTAATGTAAATTTTTAACAGAAATTTTCTTTTACGGCAAAGATACGTTGCAGTGGTTCATATTTAAACATTTTGCTGTAGCAAAGAAACATTTTTAGAGTGAATGTCGCTTTGTGAGTGTGTGTATATACACACGATGTTTTCAGGGAAGCATGATTCTGAATGGTCACGTTGACAATAGAATATATGTATATGTGTATATATACATACATATATGTATGTTAACTCAATAAAACAATGTGTACATGCATATATGTATGTATATATTTGTGTGTGTATGTGCAGACACACACACATACGAATTACCGGTAAGTGTTATTCGCCGAATTATGTGTTATTCGAAACGTGCACAGCAAATGTGCACGCTTTTCGATGGCGAACTATTAATTCGGAACTTATGATAGTTCTTCACGTTATATATATATATATATATATATATATATATATATATATATATGTGTGTGTGTGTGTGTATGTATGTATACAGTATATTCGATTGTCAACGTGTCCATTCGGAATCATGCTTCCATATAGGCCTAAATAAAAAACTGAACGCGTATGATTAATTTTTCATACAGGTAAGCAATGTAGAAAGTAATAGATGTAGCAGTTTTAGGCTAAATAAAGACAGATCCAGCTAAACACAGTGTTATATATGTACTATTTTTTCGAAAAGCGTGTATATTTTTTTGCGGAATCCTAAACGTAAGTGGTGTCCGTTTGTTTCTTAAGGTGTGTTTATTTTAATGAAATTGCAGAATCACAGTTTATTAAACTATATACGTTAGCAAAATTCCTGAAAACTGGTTTTCGTTCTAGGGAGGGAGCGTGAGATATAATAAACTGACAGTCTTCCGGATTGTACATTTAGGGCCAGTGGCGTCATAAACGGGGTGTGGAGGAGGGCCTGTCTTTCGTATGATGTGTGCATGCAGTTTCTTTCCTTCCACAACAAGACAGTTCTCTTCACCTTTATTTCACTTGCACTTGGAAACTTCATTCCGGACCACTTGCGGGGCGCAGCGCCTTTTTCCCCGTGGTTCATTTACATGTAAATAATTGGATCCCCGCACACTTGGGCAAAGAGCAGCGGGGTGCAGCGAGTGAGTGTGCGGTACCTTCAGCATATTCAATGCCTTTAGACCTCGGACGAGCAATATCCGTCCAGAAAGGCGGCCCCCTTAATAATTTTGTGGTGGGTAGTAAAGTAGGTCTGCAGGTCTAGCTACCAATTTCCAACTGAGAGACATCCTTATAACGTTGATTTAATTTGTTTCCTAGCGTAACTGCTCAGTAAATATTTATTTTCTACAGTAAATCAAATCATTGCAGCTATTTATTTAGCTGAAAAGAAATACTACTTATCTCCCAATAAAAAATTATGTAACGCAACTTTATTCATGTTGAAAGAAAGAGAGATTAAGTGTAGATTTATTATTTAACTGTAGAAATAAAAATCCTTTATGACGTACATAATTACTGATTACTGTTCCTATGTTGTTGTGACAAAAGTCTTATTGTTAATTTCTAGTTATAGATTTTTGAATGACTAAAAAATAAACACCGGCGTAATAAGAGTGATATTCATGAAAAATATTTAATTACGTAATAATTGTTGTGACGCGCCGCCATTTCTTCTAAATGCCTGGGCTTGTAATATATTTCCATATAAGTTGTTCGTAAATCAGGAAAAAACACGGAATAGTGAAAATTGTTCTGTGTTAGTATCATGAAGTTTGCATAGTTACACTTTATGATTTACTTCTCTATGCATAAATTACATAATGCAAGCTGAAGTAGTTGGTAATTTACTTTTATAATATTTTCAATTTTATATTAGGAAAACAGTAATAACTTAAGAAAACGTCAGCAAACCGACCACCGAGCGTTTTGAAGAATTGAGCAGTGAGAGTTTTTGGTCAGCGCTCAACATCGAGATCTTCAGTGCTGTGAGGGGTGACATGAGGTGAGTATGTAGCTCCGCCGAAATGAAATGGGCGAGGGAAACGGGAGCTCTCCGAAAAAAAAACCCGTCCGATACGATTCCCACATGCGAAAATCCGGAGACCGACCCCAACAAGAATCGAATCCGGTTCGTCTTGGTAATGGTCTGACCATTCGGCCACCGCGACCCTTTCGATAGTTTTGATGAACGTAGTCTGGTAATAGTTTATTCAAATGCTATTCAACGTGCCGCAGTGCCAAGCAGTCAAAGAACGGTTCACACATGCTTTCTTCTTCAGATTCTTATCTTCTTGAAGATGATAACGGCAATTGTTGATGTTTTTGCCGTGTTTTATAGGTACGAAAATCATGGTAAAAATATAAATAAGGCTTAAACATACGCAATGACAAATTTATTTTTGATATAACGCTGCAAAATGACAAGGACATCACTGAATGCCTCACAGAAGCGAACTTTTGGCGATAAGACAGCAGGGAGTCTATTATCTAACTTCACCTTTGAAATATCGTCTACTGTGACTCTTTTCGAAAGCAACAAGGTTTAAGAACGTAACTTGTGTCTTTTTTAACCGTTTTTTATAACACCGCTCTTTACCAGAATCTCAATACACTTGGCAACACCGCAGCGTGTGTTTTCAAAAACCTAAAATATCTTACTTAATTATAATTTCTTAGTTTTCACAGCAGTTTTTTAATTAGAAATTACTTAGATTTAGTTTTGAACATAATAAATCAAATAAAGAAGATGCCTACAAAAATGTCATATTTACACGATTATTGCTAATTATTTTTCCATCAAATACAGCCAGGCAGAGTATCTTTCGTGAGTTTTTTAGTTTTCAAATTATTGATCATAAACAATTCCATGTTTTCAAACGCCGCCGTTAACATTGAAAACACGTTCTTATTGCCTAACACATATGACGTAGCCGCACTTTCTTTTGTTAGCCGGCAATCGCCATGCATTATTTTGTGTATTGGAAGTTCTCAGTGAATTAAAAACTGATAAAATTTAGTGGACCTGGTTACGTCACAGCTAGTTCTTCCCGAACTAGCTACGTCCTATGCATGCAAGGTTGTAGGGTTTTAAGCTAACGGTAACAGCGAAGATTTCTCTGGCGGTGTTGATTTAAAAGGAGTGTAGACAGCAAGAAATTAGCAGCTCTTACACACTGCGGTGTTTTAGTGGTTTCTTTGAGTTCCTGTCAATTTAAGTCAAATTCTGGAGTGATAATAACGTACTATAAGTTCATTTTAATGTTTCAGATCCGGTCTATAATCATGAGTTCGCATTTGAAAAGTCAGCCGAATGAAGTTTGCATGAGTCCAAGTATTGAGGCACTGCACAAAATAAAGGGAATGATTTGTATAGTTTACACAGTTTGAAACAAAGATTTTTATTTGACCTATGCATTTATTTGTAGTCTTCTCCATAGGACTTTATAACGAATGCGCTTGAGGCTCGGTTTCAGTCGCCATATTGAAATTTATTATTTTTCACTTCTTTTGGAATTCTAAGAAGAAAAATGTTAAATATGCGATTATACATCAGATTATATTTACGTTTCGCTAGAGCACTGACGTTGCCATTTAGGTGTTAACATATAATTACGCCACAATATGTTTGGCAAATTTGTTTATATTCATAAATTGCTCGACAAATTGCGACCTAACTATATATTTCCAGCTCTTTTGCCACGCTTGTGTTATAGCTCAAGGTAAATCGAATTTGCGGTATAATCGCCCATTTAACATTTTTCTTCTCAGAATTTAAAATAAAGTGAAAAATAATACAATTAAATGTGACGACTTAAACCAAGCCTGAACCAATTCTGTCTCTTACACAGTGGCAGCTCTAGGGTTGTTGCCAGGGACGGCACAAGTTGCAGAGGACTATATAGTGTTGTGCGCTAGTTGACGCTACATCCACTGACATGCTGGTGTGTAGGTACCGCTCATAATTGGCAGGTCACAACACAATAAGTAGCCAGTAAATATTTCGTGGTTAGGGACCCCTATTTTTCGCGAAAAGAATTTTGCCCCAGTTTGTTTCAGTGTCTTACGTGCATATCTGCAATTTAGCTTCATGGTTATTGGCAGCGTGTCTATGTGAAGAGCCGTATCTCATTCGACTGATCCAGTTACAATATCGTTCCTGAAATACCACACGGCTGTGATTTGCCGCATAATCCCGCGGCTTGAGAATGTTAAAATATCCGATCACTGACCACGAAGCAGAACTGCAGATGTGCACATAAGACACTGAAACAAAGTGGGGCGTCCCTATTCATGGTAATTTGTGTACGATGGCGTGTTCACACGAGTGTACAGTTCTCGGCAACTCGTGCCCTACCTGCCAACAAACCTCGAGCCGCCACTGCTCTTACAGGTTGGTGTCCGAGCGTCCTGGTTGCTCGGGTCGAGAAAATAATATAGCAGATTGCTTTTTTTTTTTTTTTTTTTTTTTTTTTTCATTAAATAAAATATTTTTCTGTCAACCATTTTTACGTTTTTCGTAAACGGCTGTAAGAACTGCAGTCTGCTGTGTTGTCATCTCGGGGCGAGTTGGGGCCACGGTGGCCGAGAGGTCAAACTTCTCGCCTCCCACCAAGGCGATCCGGATTTTCGCATGTGGGAATCGTGCCGGACAATGCCGCTGGTCGGCGGATTTTCTCGGGGATTTCCCGTTTCCCCCGCCCATTAATTCCGGTACTTCTCCGTACTCACATCATGTCACTCATCACCAGCGCTAAAGACCTCGCTGTTGACCTAAATCTTTCACTTAGTCTGGGCGAGTTTCGCAAGACCCGCCCACCACTCGAATTATCGGCCAATTACGGGCGCCTATTGGCTAATGACGTTGCCACAGCTAGTGAAACAGCTAAACACGCTAAAGCTGCCGAGATTAAGTCGCAAACTACATGCTATTGACTGCAAATTTTAACTTAAAAGGATTTGTTTTATTCCAACCGTGTCATACAAAATATATAGGAATAATCATTACGTACATAGACTGTATTTTTGTCGCTAATAACAATCTGCTCGGTCTCTTCTTGTAGCTACATACACGCAGCCCATTTATATTTATCTGATTGCGACATAGTAAATAGTTTATCCGGAGTAAATTGGGTTATATTACTACAATAAGAAATCACTACACATATTTATACTCTTGGGACTTCCAGCCATACCCGTTTTTACCGGATAAGCTATTTTATGCAACACAATTTTATGACCTGGACGTATTTTGCTACCGTTTGCGTGTTACATACAGTAAAATGTAGTTAGAATTTATTGGTTTGTGGACACACGCCATTGCTCATGTTATGTATGTCCACAAACCAATAAATTCTAATTAAAAAAAAAACATTTTAAAATGTCATAAAATGTAGTGTATGGTGAAGTCACAGGTACATCAAAATAGGGTTCACGATTTTAGCGAGCTAAAAATGCTGCTTAATTTATTTACGATTTTCTCGAATTATACATACCCAAATAAAGAAAGTATGGTAACGTTGCTAGTTAAATTAAAAGTACTTTAAATTAAAATATGATTGACTAAATATGAATTTTTCCCTACTTTTACATCTTTAGAATTTCAGTTTCAAAACTTATAGCATCGCCGCGTCGCCAGTAGACAAATAGTGTGCTGCGCTTACAAGAGGCAGCAGTGCTGGTACAGTGTTGGTAAAGGCCGTTCGGAATAAAGTGAACACTAATTATTTAACCTTTGAAAAATATCACTAGCTGTTACTACATATAATTCAACATTACCGATACTCACTTTACTGCTTGTATGGTTGGCAACGAAATAACACAACACAGTTCCGTGTTTATTCGTATTTAAATACAATGATACTGAAATAAAATCAACCGACAACGATATATTTGTATTTTATATAATTAATAAACTTCTTTTTTTTTTATCAAACTATATATGTACCTATAGACTGAACAATTTATCTTACGCGCGCAAACATAAAGTGATGAGTCCCACGAGGTTAGACTTTTCCCGTCGTTAGCCGTTACACGCGGAAAGATACGAATTGGCTGGAAATAGATCTTTAGCAGGGCTTTTTCGAGTGCTCACTTTATTCCGAACTGCCTATATCTCCGGCCAAGGGATAGCAGCACGCGTTTAATATTGGATTTTTCGTTTGCGTCGGCAGTCAAAGTTAATATAAACAGAGATATAAATAACGAAACACGGTGTATATTTAGGGAATAATAATATACTGTAATTATGTCTCCTTTCAAACAACAAACAATTCAATCGGATTTGTTCCGCAACGTGTACAACGGTAGGATATAACATAAATAGGCTTTGTCGGCCATTTTCATGAACTTTCTCTCGTAACAGCACCCTATAACTCGATATTTATATGAAGGGAATCGCGAGACTTTTGAAAGTAAGGAACGGAGCTATTTTTAGTTACATAATACGAATTCTCGTCGTGAAGAAAGCAGGGCCGTATCCAGCTCTGGCTCCAGAATTGAGCTAGCCAAAAAAGGTGGATCCGGGATTTGTTAAACAAAAATGGATTTTAAAAGTTGCAAAATTGTGCTTTTAAAGGTGTTTCGGAATTATTACAAAATTTAATGTTCCGTTTTTTTAATAATTGGTTATATTTTTAAACTTAAATTGGGTTTTAAAAGTGAAAACCTTAGCGCTGATATGAAATAAATTAGATACAGAATTACTATTCTGCTTCCATTGTTGCAACGAATGATAGTGTAATGTCGTCATTTATAAACCACTAGGAAAAGGATGAGATTAACTCTTCAGTATTTTACTCGGCACTTATTTGGTTTTACATTTTAGGATCAGTCTCGAAAGGGGCCATGGCCACAATGCCCTCTCTTCTAGATCCGATACTGAAAGATTGTTGTCCAGTAATGGTCTTAGTATAAAGACCGTATAAGGGACAAAGAGTCACGGAATAGGCCCTCCTGGGCTGTTCAGTGACGCGCGCCTGGAGGTAATTATGATGATTGACGCGCGTGACGTTTGACCCTAAGCGCTTCGCATTTTCAGGTGACGAACGCGCAAAATTCGCCCATTCAGGCGACCACGTGAGGAGAGTTTGAGTGACAGGACAAATGACAAATCAGTGTTGGTGTTTTTTTTTTTTGGGTTCGGCGCTTGTCGGAAGTCCACCCGCGGTGTGTCTCAGAGAAAGCCAGACGTCATTGATACCTGCTACGTCAACCCACGTGGTCGTGATGTGGTGAAATCCGCAGACGGCTATATCTGCAGGAAACACGTATCCTGTGTCGGCTGCACGCCGTGCGCATTTCCTGCCCCAAATGTGTTTCCTATGTCCAAAACCTGCGAGAGTGCTCGCGTCAATACGCTGCCTACCGCGCGCTTAAAATGAGTGTGTTCGTAAATACATTTTTTGCGTAACTATTCCAGTTGCGTCTACAGTGTCAAAGTAAGAAAATAAAACACACTTCAAACGATGACGGAAACGTAGTTTCAAAACATTACGTCAACTAGAAACATCACTTCGAACCACTCAAAATGGCTAAAACAGTTATTCAAACTGTAAAATCTGAAAACCACTCCCGGAATTTGTGTGAAATTACTTGAAAAACATGCAGTGGAATTTGCTTAAAACTTTTCACCATGAAAATATGGGGACACCACTGAAAGTTTCAGTCATGCGAGCGATCTACGATACCACTGCACGCCGTTTCAGTGCCTTGCGGTAGAGGCGATACCGCACCAGATGAACCAGTCAACATCGCCCTTGGCGCCGTGCTTCACTCACATAAACACACAACCAGTGGGCGGGCGCCTTAAGGGCGTTCAAGTGGGGAAAAATTCATAATTTTATATTTGTATAAAATTGTGTTGGTTTTGTAGACATTACTGAAGAGAACATTTACCTCTAACGAAAAAAAATTAGCTCAGCCAGTTTTCCCGTAATGTCACTTCAAAGTCAAAATTTGCATAATTTTACTTCATACAAAACTTGAAAACCAGTAAATATAATGAAATGGAAAAAATCTCATCAAAACTACACGTCGCCGTCGACGGCTTGAAGCAT
>PNEQ01105813.1:9736-37331 GCA_003012365.1 Medauroidea extradentata
AAAAAAAAAAAAAAAAAAAAAAAAAAAAAAAAAAAAAAAAAAAAAAAAAAAAAAAAAAAAAAAAAAAAAAAAAAAAAAAAAAAAAAAAAAAAAAAAAACTAAAGCTTAGGTACTAAAATAACTGTAATGGGCTGCTCAAGGTAACGTGAGAACTTCTGAAGCCGTGGTTATTTTTTTCTCAGCTAATTTGTATCTATTCGCTAATTGTAACTACTTATTGACATACAAATATTAATAATAGACTGTATAATTTCACCTTACTTACAAGTAAAACATGGGGAAACTGGAAACAATAAAATATATTTACTGATTTCTGTTCATGACAATACAATCTCTTACAAATCCTCAGTTTATCCTGAACTACCTATACTACAGCCTTTCCTGGTAACATTGTCACCTTGATGATGTATAATCGGTTAATATTCAATGTTTTGACTCCTGTATAGTTTCAGTCACATAAAAGCAGGGGTGGATATAGAAAGAGAGGTAACAAGAAGACATGAACCACCCACCACTTAAAACCCTTTCACCGAGTTGACAACATGTGACTTACATTTTAAAATTTCAAACATACTATTGTTAGTAATGTAAAAAATGTGGTTTTTACTTCATTAATTTTTATTTAAAATTATGACTATACATGTCAGTCTTCATGCCAATATTCTCAGCAATTTGAAATTTTTATCCACCACTGATCTACTAAAATATTGTGCACTTTGTTCAATGACAGCAAGTGTTGGAACTTTTTGGATGTCCATTTACACTATCTTCCTGGCTGGTACAGTCACAATATAAATTGGCAATGTTTTTGAAACAATGTAGATGAGTCTCAGAACACTTCTATGAACCAATTTAATCCTTTTACAAAAAAAAACTCATTTGACACATTTGAACAGATTACACTCATACTTTAAACAGCTGTAAATAACAAACTACACAATATAATATTATGTATATACTCACAATTGAGGACTGTTTACAGATATTCAAATTTGGAAACAATAACCTACATACTTTTATGGCTGTGACCAAGAAAGTATCAGACCACCACTATGTGTACAAATATTTAAGGCATTTTTCATTTTTCCAAGAACATCGCACATATCCAGCCTTCTTTTCATCAACCAAGAAAATATGTCTAATGGCATCACTATCGATGAGACTTGAAGCACGCTTACTTTACCTCAACCGAAAATATATATATAAAAAAATGGCTCCTCTAATGTGTAACACTACCTATGCTCTATTACAAAAATTATGCAACTATACTTTGTGAAACACATTCCTGTAAATTCAGTATTGCTATTATGCAAATGAAAATTAATAGATACATGTAATGTTTTACCTAAGCTGTAGAATATTGAATAAGATGAGTATTTGGATTAAACTTAATCTACATTATTTTAGTTTTCATGTGACATAACCTAAACTTACTTCACACACTTTGTAACATGCTGTAGTGTGCTATCACAATGCTAGTGCACAAAGCATGTGTGTTTTCAATGTTGTGCAAAACTGTAGTGAAGTAAATGACATACACTCCGCTCAGAGATTTCCAGAAAGGAAGTTACTTTAGCAGCACTTTCCCTGGGTGCCAAGAGTCAAGTACATGATCCAAATCCACGGCACAGCCAGTGCAATGTCCCTCACTCTACCCTCGTGAAGCCATCACGTGCTACTTCAGCTGACGGCTTCCAGACTTCTTGTTTGCCAATTGTTTCGACACAGAACACTAACCTTCCTCCTTCCCCACCCTTGCCACACCCACATACCTTTCAAAGATCATACCTTCAGCAGTTTTGAAATTTGAGTATCAGCAATAAGTTTCGAGACAGGAGGAGTTACGTCAACTTAGGCCTAATTATAGAGGTGGCACATGAGTTCATGGGCTTTTTGTCGAGACTCTTTGTTTGGAATTTATTTAGGCTTCTTATGTCTTTGGCGTTTGGTGAAAATGTCTGAAAACAGCAAGGGCATAAGCGAGCACCCGAGGGTGGTTGATAGCAGAACAGCCCCTAGTAATGGTAGGTGTGAAACCTTGTAGTTAAGTTCATATAAGTTGGATGAATTCCAATAGTTTTGGTAGTTTAAGTTCAGATCGCTAGTCTGTTTAATTTAAGTTAGGAAAATATGTGAGAATAATTCCAATGATTATATTCAAGTTAAGTAGGCATCCTGGTGGATGAGTGGTTACGTATGTTTTGTTGGATCTTAAGTAAGTTAGTAAGTCCTTGGTTAAGAATGCAGTTAAAATCATGATATTTGAGATGGGCATGAACTTTAAAAATTATTATTAGTGTGTTGAAGTCAAACAATTGTGTAGAATTTACTGGCAGATCGGTGATAATGTATCAGTCGTCGAGATCCAGAAACTAGATACAAAAAATTTCTACTTTATAAATTGTAAAACATTATGAGATAAATTCCTATTAGAAATTAGTTTTAGGGACCAAATAAAAGGAAGAAGATAACTAGAAAAATGTTATAAGGGGGAACACTACAACAGGGTTTTACAGTACAGTAGACTCCCGTTTATCCGTGTGCAGATTATTCGATTTGCGGATTATACTGCAAAATATTTCTCTTTCAATAATTGAAAAAAAAATTTAAAGAAAAAAATTTGGTTATTTATAAAGACACGCTGTATTTACTCGCATAACATTCACCAGCGTGTTATGTCCGCAAATGTATTTTGAAAAGCTTGAAGAAGATTTAAGTCTATTGCAGCAGGCGAAACAATCAGTTCTACTCATGAATGGACTCTCAGATTTTTATCTTGGAAAAGTAAGATATCCATGATTTTTTTATTATTTGTGTTTTAGATTATTAGCGCATACCCCTTAATCATTAATGTGAATAATTGTGAGTCTGCTGTATTAAATTGCTGCCTTTTATTCCAGGAATGAATTTGACACTTTTTATTTCTACTGAAATCTAAGAAAGGAAAAAAGTGGATTATCTGGAATGTTGGATTATCAGAGGCATCGGCCCCCTCCATTAGTGCGGATAATCGGGAGTTTACTGTATTTGATTGTTTAAGTCTCAGTCTTTGGTTAAGTTTTAAAACAGATAAGTCCCACAAAAAGGGTTGAATTTTGTTAAAAGACAGTGGCAGTCCATAGACAGGAGTCTTATTTAATCTACTACTTGGTTAGTATAAAACATAAACCATGTTCACTTATGAAATAACTATACAATTGTTGATATTCATCATTCATCACATTACTTAATACATCCTGATTCACTGCTGTCAAACAAATAATTATTTAACGTGTATCTGTTATGTACAGAATTACAATTTTCTCAGTTATTGTTTTAATAAATTGTAACTGCTAACTTTACAGGTTCATTGATTAATTTATTTGCTGTGTAAACTAAATACCCTCGGTAAGTGAGCTTTCATCTCGTCGACAGCGAGGTCATTAGGGACGGTGAAGCACAATTTGGTACAATGACAGGAACTGGGAGGGGAGTCGGGTATGGCCTTTGTTGTAGAACCATTCCAGCATTCACCTGGTGTGATTTCAAAAACCACGGAAAACCAAAATCAGGATGATCGAACTCAGGCCCTTCCGAATGTGAGTCCAACGTGTTACTGTTGCAGTACCTTGCTTGGTTAATACCCTTCTACTCTAAACCCAAACAGCAGGTGTATTTATATTACTGTATTTGCCTGCATATAGGACGACCCCACATATAAGACGAGTCATTGTTTTAAAGGCAAAAATCTTGAGAAAAAAAAAAAGTAAATATTTAATTTCGACATTCCAAACAGAAAAATATTATCTTCCTTTGCCAGATTTAGTTTAAATACTTTTAATGCATTTATTACAGTTATATTAACATCATAGGAGAGACATAAACCAATAAAATTGGCTACTACTGCCCTCCGGGCGCCCAAGAGCCAAGGAAATGCACCGTGGCGGCACACATGGCCGGCGACTTTTATCAATTGCCGGCAGCTGTGCGCGACTTGGCAACGCCAGCTTGAGGCACGCCACGCGCTATATGGCAACGCCAGGCTACAACAGCTGCTTGCAAGGTCATCACATTCCTGCGCGCTGTTGTCCCCGGCCAGCCTAGCACTAGACACACAATTGTGTGGTACAGTACCTAGATCCTCGTTTTCTCTGCCCGAGAGTTTTGTGTTGGCGAGACAAAGAATCTAAGCAAGCGGAACTAGATCCTAGTTTCCTCCGCCTGAGAGTTGTGGGCTCGCGAGACAAAGGATCTAGGCACGCGCTCCAACTGCATTGATCGCCGCTTCGCTGAGAGATAAAAGTGTCCTTTGTTATGAACATGACGCTCATCAAAATTTTGTACCGTAAATTTTACTTAAATGAAACGGAGCACTTGTTTTCATGTTTGAAGAAAACGTAATTCCCTGAAACATCATACAACACCACAGCTTACAACTTAACTTTCAAACGATTTTTAGGTTACCAAAAATTTTTGCACCTTCATATAAGACGAGTAGCAACTTTTGATGGCCAAAAGTATGTAAAAATTGTCGTCTTATATGCTGGCAAATACGGTAGATAAGTACTTGAATTTAAAGATACAGTAAATACCACAAATATTTCACAGTCTCTCAAGATGTGTACTTTTTTCATGCAACTGCCAAGTGAGGGAGAGTGTGCTGACGATATGTTGCTATAAATAACTATAAAATGGAAATACTTTCTTGATTGGTACACTTACATTCTTTTCCGTATTGTTCATTTTGTTCTTTTCTTACCTATTCACCCTTATCTCACGACAAAATAATTTAAACATACCAATACATAATACCCCAATTTAACTAAATATCTCGGTTCCTGAAATATCTTATCACTAAATAACTGTTTCTTAAAATCTGAGATAGTTAAATAGAGAACCTTAGGTCATTGTTCCCAAAATTTTGTAACTAAATTGAGATACCATTAAATAAAAGTTCGTAAATTTAATGTACTACTTTCTGGTATATGGGTGTGTGTATGTGTGTCTATAAATATAAAAGTATGTTTGAGTCCTATGGAAAGACGCACACAGGTTACGGAAAAAGATTTAAGCAATACATTTTCACTGTCGTTACCGAGTTGCTTATTTTTTTTTGGTTTAATAGATATACTCTGTATTACATAACTTAAGTAAATTTTGACAGCTACTTCTGCGCAATTACTGTTATAGGCTTTCACGAAAATTTGAGCACTGCATAAAGTTTCCTTTCAGCTGTTTTGCAGTCATCTTTACTATTTTTAATATGAAAACTTCCATGTAACTAAAAACCAGTGTAAACTTTTCAACACTCTCAAAAGTTAACATCTATTGGTCCAGTAAAACATATTTTTAATTAGTTACAAGTTATGTTGAGTGCTCAGTTTATAGTCAACGGCCTATAATATTATGTAACAATGCAAGACAAAATTTACAGTTCATAACTTGGCAGCGATAACTCACATTCATTTTAGGATAAAAATGTTGACTAACATCCAAAACACTTTAAAAAAAATGCTCTCAGAACTGTCAAACTTTACTTAAGTTGAACAAAATATGTACCCTGTAAATCCTTATTGGCAAGAACAACACGTAAAGACAGTTGACATAGCTGTTACATGCGCTTTACAAAACTTTCAATGTAACTTACTGCCTACCTTTAGGTCAAATCCATGTAATTTATTGAAATATATTATCACTCAAAAATTAAGACAAGCAAAGTATTCTATGGTGTTGTTGAAGAAGCTTGCAGTTAATACAGTACAATACATTTATTACAAACATCATAAATACCAAGAGACTCCTGTAAAATTGGAGTTCAATTCGATAAAGCAGATCTGATTTGCATACACTATTAACTAGCCAAAAATTAAATAAAATACAGCAACACGTTCAGACCTAACACAAACATATTGAAAGATTGACATCCAACCCAATATTACTAATTAATATACCATTCCCCATTAAGCATTGATCTAATTTAAATAAAACTCAACTGTTAAAAATAAATAGTAAATATAAAATATAAGAGCACAAGATTGTCGATTAAAGTAGACATGCCCGAACACAATACTGTAACTAAGTACACCTAGCTGAGTTTATTCTTATCTAGTTTAATTTATCATCATGTGAATTTTATAAACGAGTACAGTTGTGTGTTTAAACAAGCATGGGTCCAATATGAGCAGGAATGAAAACTTTGTGACAGTACAATATACCACCACCTTACAAGAGCTATCTGTGGTCATAAAATTATACAATGTTCCAAAAAAAAAAAAAAAAAAAAATGTCTAAATACACCAATATTTTATCTATCATCAACAGAATCTGTGAAAAACTGTTACCAAGTTATGTTAACAATGAGTACACAGAACATTTAGTCAATACTACTAAACATAATTCACAATAGAACAGAATTCCCTTCTTTAGTGTGCTTTGCTCAAAGGCCAAAGCATGCAGAATGCAAGTGTTCTGTAATGATATTTTTACGTTATCACAACAGCCGAGAGTTACAAGGCACAAAGCATTTTACACCATTTGCAAGCTGTTAAAAACAATGCTGAATTACTACCATATTGATGCAATCTCAGATGTACAGCAAGGACCAGAAATGTAACAGTAACCCCACAAAACCAATCTTTGTTACCACAAAACTACTACGCCTGCAAGAGCACAACCTGCGTAATATAATGTTTATGTTTTTACGAGGCATCCTACCGAACATTAAGCAAAGAGATGTACTGAAAAAATTCTATGCTCCATATTTTGAAAAAGCTCTAACTCTTTATACGAAGAACCCTGGGCTCTAGCAATTAGTTTTTTTTTTCGCACAACAATTACAAAATTTACACCGTATTTATCATGTATACCTAGCAGACTTAACACTGCCATCACAATCCCAAAAAACAAAAACAAACTATGAAACATCAAATTTCCCACACTACAATGAAAGGTTGTATATGATGTACAGTCTTAATTAGACTGACACCTTTTGGGAGGTGACTCCTGACGACAAAATATGACAAAAACATACAGGGACTTATGGCCTATTATTAAGGGAGGGATGTACCCTTAAAGTAAGAAATTTGGGAATGCTTTAATTTACGTAAATAAGGAACTACATGATACTAAGGACCAATTTTTCATATGAAGTTTATGTGAATGAAGCTGTTAATTTTTTTTTTTGCATTCTCTAAAATTATACCTCCAACATTAATAAAATTTGTAAACGCATCACTTTAAATGTTCAAAAAGTGGTAACTGTACATTTTAATGAACAATTTTTCATAGATCAAGGAAGAAAAATTTAATAAACAAAAAAGGGTGTGTGACACACGGCACTTAAAGTATTGTCTCGTGGAAATTTATTTTGTATTCTCCATTGACTCTAAGTTGAGTTCTGAAGTAAACAAATAGAAATAATGTAATATCATTGTACTTCGCTAGATTCTAATTGGCTCAATTTGTGCAGTGCGCCGACGTACTATTTCCAACCGACAAAACTGTGTACAGTTGGTATCATAGGAAACAACACCCTATACATTAAAACAGTATTGCGTGAAAATTTCATACGTGTTATCGACATACAGAAAAAAAATTACATTAAAACTTGATAAAAATATTGACATCATGAGCAATTACAGTATAGTTCAAAAATTTAATTGTAATTATCAAGCCATGACTATATTCTGGTACTAACGTAACGAAAATGTACTACATGCAGAAAAAAAGTTGTCAACAAAATGAGTGATTAAACTTACTGTACAGTCCTGGATTATTCTGTACTTCATTTTGGAAAAATGACACTTTATAAATCACCAAACAATCTGTCAATAATTCAAGACCCGTAAAAAAAAAAAAAAAAGTTATGAGAGATTTTTATTCTTGCCTTATAAACATAGCCGAAGTTTGTTTAGTAATGAAGACATATATCCACGTTTAGAAAACCATGCAAGACATTTTCACTATTCACGTTAAGCGTCACACAACCTAATCCGTAAGCGATGTAAACATACACCGACGCGAGGACGGAATGAAATAGATCAAGGAATTTTGGTTCGGGCGAACTGGAACAGAAAATGGATACACGGAAAAACCATTCGCAGAAGCCACAACATTGACGCGTTAATTAATGTCCAAAAATACTTTGAAAAATCTGAAACATTCTACCTGTTTGTGATATTTATGACTTTTTTTGCTGTGGTAATTATTACTGAACTAAACTTTTGGTATTTTCAGAGTATCGATCATCTCTAAATACTGGCAAGTGTACCAAGAAACGTGTATGTTTAACATTACATCAGTCGTTAAACAACTCATGAATCAACTGTACGGCTGTGTCTTCCGCTAACTATAATTACAGTAATAAACGTATAGCGTCGTAGATTATGTTTGCAATGCCTGTCTATACACGACAGATAACAAAGATCTATTTCTTATGCAAGATCACAGTGCACGACAGTCGGCAGCCAATGAACAGGTTTGTTTATGTAATTTGCTTTGTTTATCCTAAAACTCAACTTAGAGTGAACGGAGAATAGTCTTTTGTAGTACTACACTGGTGCAGTGTTTTGCACATTCGTTCAGTTGGCATTTAAGCCACGTAAGTTGTGTCAGTTACCACAACTGGAAAATAGTATCAATAATTACAATGACATTTCATTAAGAAAAATACAAACACAACATTGTAAATTACAGAAGATTATTAGCTGTACTGGTCATGAAACAACTATGGGTACTGTATTAATGTTCACAGATTGTGTTACACAGTTGCTTAAAGAGGCAGCCTGGGATGATGGCTTTTAACTGACACTGTCATAATAAGGATTGTCAGGTTCTTCTCAACATGCTTGGTGTGTTCTGAATTAAGTTAATTTAATAATTAATAAGATGTGATTTTATATAGCCCAGTTATGATCAGAAAGTTGTTAGACAATAGCACCTACTGAACTAACGTAGGCTCTGAACCACTCAATTACTCAAATTGGCATCTTTTAGTGTCTACTAGGCTCAGGGAACAAATCACTGACACCTGCTTCGCTACATGAGTGAGACACAAAAGTGATGGCCAAGAGAACCATCAAATTAATTTGAAAGCATCTATCATTTATGCTAAAATCCCTATAATCTGTTCCTCAGGGACGCTTTTAATCACCAGACCAAATTAAATAAACAAATTTTGTTCGGAACACACCAAACATGTTAAGTAGAACCTGAAAAATCCTTTCTATGACATTGCCAATCACGTGCCAACATCCCAAGCCACCTCTTTAAGCAGCTGTGTGAAACATTATCTGTGAACGTTACTACAGCACGAATGGCTATTGATCGAAGACCAGTACATCTAATATAATTCCATAATTTACGATGTTGTATTCATATTTTTGTTAATAACATGTAATTATTATTATAGACACTAATTTCTAGTTATTACTTAGTGAATGTGTGATAACTGACAACTTACGTGGCTTAAATGCCAACTGAACGAATGTGCAGAACACAGTGCCAATGAGTAGACAAACCGCCTAGTGTACATTACACTGGTTGCATAGTGACAGGCACTGTTAATGAACATCTGAAAAGAATACAAAATGAATTACGAGAACAAATGCTCTAACAGTGTCGCACAAAGGCAACCATTTTTGTTTCGGTTAACCTTTCCTTCCTTAATATATCAAAAACAGGTTGACTAAAACGCATGTTTACCTCTTTTTAAATAATTATCGTAACATCCCTACTGATTTTATTCATATTAGGAGGATGATTTTACATACTGCAAACAAACACTTTCAACAGCTTCATCCACATAAACTTTAAATGAAAAATTAGTCCATAATATCACGTAGTTGCTTATTTACATAAACAAAAGCATTCCCAAACCTCTTACTTTAAGGGTGTGTACCTCCCTTAATATCAACTTTAGGCCATAAGTCTCTGTATGTTTTAGTTACATTTTGTAATCAGAAACACCCCCACAAAAAATGTCTTGTCTAATTAAGACTTATCCTATATGCTGGGAAGCCCACATAGTCAAGCCTAAATTTTGCCGTAAGTTCTTGTCACATGAAAGCACTTTCCTCAAAAACAATATTTTGTATTAGCAAACATTTCAAAGCTACCCTAAACAAATACATAACATAGTTTTATTATTTCTTGTTAACACATTTTAACATACAGTACCTAATTTGCAGCTGCAGAACCTACAATTCCACCCTTCCCTATAACAAAACAGCCACAAAAGTCAGAATAGAATTTGTTCATTTACTAGGGGCACATTTAAAATAGGGTAAGGTTAAACAAAAATAAGAACTTGATTTGTATTTAACTGATGAATGCCATAAACAACTAAATTTTTAACATTATCAGAAGTGCCTCTAATGTGGAAATTATATCTGCAAATGAATGAACATTACGTACAGTATTTCCCCATGTACCAGTGCATCTTTTTCCAAAATTTGGATGCCCAAAATGGGAGTGTGCAGCAGACATGGATAATTTGAAAAGGAGGTAGCTGGCGCATACGGAAGACTTGGCAATGACGTGGGTCGCTTGGAATGCACACAGACATGCAGGTGGAGAAATGTGGATGACCAGACAGTAAAGCGCGATCAATAACCTAGGCCTGTGTGCTACCAGCACTGTTCTCGGGACAAATTATAACGCACAATTTCCATACCATCTACGTGAGTAGTGAATTTCGATAGTTCTTTGAAATGACATAACTATTACATTCGTTCACGGTGGGTAAAAAACTGAAAGTTACAAAGGAAGCAGAAGAGAAAGGAAAGCGTGCAGCAGATCATAAGTACAATATTACGGAGTCATTTATCCAAGATTGGAGGAAAATAAAAACAAATTGAGAAAGGCACGGACTGACAAGGAATTAGAAGTGTACTGTTATCTGTGTAACAGAAAAAAACAGTTTGTCAGCGACTATCCAAGGCCTACAATGACAAGTTACTGCAGCAGTACAAATTGCACATCATTTGCTGCTAGAAGCAACACTAATACCTACTGGGGCAATGGGGAATGTCTATCAAAACCTCTTCTATTTTGAAATGTTATCTGATACCACAGTTCAGGCCCATGGTGTAAAATCTGTGCAGTTGAAAACAGGTGTCAATGAAAACCAGCAGTTCACCATCATGCTAACAATGTTGGAAGACAGTAAGAAGCTTCCTATCTTTGTCATCTTCAGGTGCAATTCCATATCCAAGAGCAAGAATGGAATTTTAATTAGGTCCCCCAAGAGAGGTTGGGCAGACAACACTTTTGTGGTTGACTGGTTGAAAAGTGTGTGTGGGAATGTTGCCCGAGAATCCTACTGAGACAAAGAAGCCTGATCTTTCTAGATATTTTTTGTGGCCACTTGATTTAAATACTGTATTTACCATGTACAACCTGCACATTTTTACCTAAAAGCAAACTTGAAAATTTGGAATGCCGGTCATACATGGAATTAAAGGTTTTTGGATAAATAAGGCTCAGAACAGTTGGGTTTAATATATACTACTGACTGCTGGAAGGATTTATCAAAATAGAAATATAAGTATGAAAGCCTCTTAACACCAGACTGTAGTGATCTGTGAACGATTCTTGCAATGCGTTTGTATTACGTAACAGTTTTTTTGGACATATGCGATTACCGGCGAATGTTGCTGTATTGCAAAAAAAAAAAAAAAAAAAAAAAAAAAACACAATAAAACAAAAAACAAAAATGAAAGGAAGAAAAGCCAGTAAGCTGTAGTCAACAGACATAAATCATACAAATAATTCCTTAAAGGAATGTAGTTATAACCCAGAAGACAACACAAGGACAAAACCAGATTTAAAACAACACAAAATTAATTCTTAAGTGGAATATAGTAGACTTGAGAAAGACGAGACAAAAAAATAACTCAATACAGGCAAAAAATAATTAAAAAATACCAACCAAAATGGGGTGTGTGGAAAAAGGCACCAAACGGATGAACGACAACACAAATAACAAGAGACACGTATGGAAGTGAACATTGGCAAGACAAACAACAGACGGAAAAATAGTAGGCTTCTCAAGACAACACGTGGGATGTTGCGGGAACTGGTATCTGTTCCAGTCTTCAGGAACATGTACAGACCGAGGAACTTCAGCATACTGACTGTGACACCTGGAAAAACAAGGGTCTTATATAGGAAAAATGCCTACTTGTAGCTCAGACAATGACAGCACAGCTTGTAAATGAGCTTATATGCAACGAGATATGGATTATGTCTATTGTTTGGCTAACAAATGGTTTCGTAACATTTAACATGCAATTATTAATAGTCTCTTTTTAAATTGGTTTCTTTTTTGATTAAAGGAATCAGATATTTTTTAGTTTAATACTTCGTTGGCTAACGATTTTACTATTGCCGGTGATAAAAGCCAATTCTTTTATTTTCCTGTTTGTCAGGTTTGCCTCAAGTGTAACTGCATCTTCCCACAGTATTCTATGATTGTTATCTCAGACATGTTCGGCTAGTCTGGATTTTTCAGTTTCACCTTTCTTGATGTTCTTTAAGGCATGTGGTGAGATGCCTGCCAGTTTCTTCAATGAACTTTGTCGCCACTCATCTGGCAAAGGTGGTGAGTTTAAGTTTTTCCTTCAAGGTTGCAATAAGGTTTGAGCAAGCGAGCATGAGGGTTCCCTGAAAGGACGAAAAGACTGCTAGATGTCCCGAGGAAAGTGGTTTCCTGGGCAGTCGACACAACACAGTCTCTACAGCAGAGAGGGAAAATTCTCACTTTTCCATGAAGGGGGGTAGGCGTGCTAACCACTCACCGTTAGAATAGCTCCTTCAGGAGGCGGCGTTTTCGGTCCGACACAGGTTTCGGCTCGAAGTCAGATTCCCTCTTCAGCAGCTGAATGTGGGGATGCGGCAAAGGTACAGGTTTTTCGGGCATTTTGATTGGGCTTATTACTGGCCGCTGAAGGTGCCGCACATCCCTGAGGATGCGACTGAAATTATCACGTTTATGCTGAAGTGGTTGGTTCTGTGTGTCCTTATAGCGACAGCAAAGTTCGGGGAGTGTCACAGCTTTCCCTGATGCCTTTTGGGGCAGGGGGATTATTCCCACAGGTACATCACTAACACTTATTACTGCCTGTTAGCGCTTAGCTGCGGCCTTCAATTAATGCTCACTCCTCTGGTGATAAATTAGTTACCAAACACTCGGTATCAGACATGAGCACCTTACTTCAGAAATCAAACTAAGAAATGCACTTGAACTGTATATATTGTAACTCAATCGGTACACTTTTACAATCACTGTTTTTACACAGGTCTTTGTACAATACGGCTATTACACACAATGTTCACTATACTCAACCGCGTGGTCACTTATATGGAGCCCCCGGAACTTCTCATAGACTAAACTTCTGCATCCAGTGGTCATAGATATAAGCCTCGTGGCGACTGGTTAAACTTGCGGTAGTGTGCGTTCCCTTATACTTCCCGCGCGGCTAGGGCGCATCTCCTTAACGAACTGAGCTTTCAGCACAAGAGTAGGGTAAGGAACAGGCTTAAGTTCCCTTTTCAGGAAGCAACCTTTGTAGAGGATAGGTAGGCGGGTTTGGGCTCCCTTCTCAGGAAGCAACCCATGGAAGATAGGTAATGGTGAACAAGTAGAAGGGGTGGCTAGGCTTCCTTTTCAGGCAGCAACCATCTCGAGGTTGGGGGAGGTGCCTAGGCTTGCTCGGGGAGGAGGCACGAGCCCTAGACTGGTGATCTGGCTAGGCGAGCACCCACGTTATATACCCCTGAGGGGGGCTTAAAGTACCTTAAGTGGGTGGTGAAAAATGGCTGCCGCTGGAGAGGAGGCCGTCTGCTGGCTAGCAGGCGGGTCACTCCAACACCCACAAATCTCCCACTCTCTGCCAAAAAATATGTAACTACATTAAAACTTTCCTGCGGTGCCGTGAAAATGTCCGTGTTGCTAAAAAAAAAAATAAACAAAGCACTAAATAAATACACAAAATCAATATTATTACGTTTACAATAATTATACACACATTTTCTCTTTACAATGTTCATAATTTCTCCACCTGGCATTGTTTGCATAGCGTCCATCTATTAGTTTACATTGGTTATGGCAGGCGTGAATATATACATACAAAAACAGGAAACATAAGCATCTCTAACTCTTCAGTTTTACGTTTTACGGCAACACGGCTTACAATACTGGATTTAAGTGACCCCTTGGACAAAACAAGGTAGGCCTTAGCTCTTAAATATTAATAATATATGGGGCTGAGCGTAAAATATACACTAAGCACCTTGCGGGGTGCGTCAACTTACTTCCACATTCACAATAGATTTGATAGACACAGTTCTGAGTTTTTTGTATTTCTGTAACTGGTTTTTACTTTTGTCACCATTTTTTTTATTGTGGAAGTAAACCGAAAAGCTATTTGTAGTCCGTACTTGTTACCGAGTCACCTTATTTTTTCAGAGAGTCCTTGAACATATCGAGTAACCAATGTTTGCCAGTGAACTACAACTTACTTGCTTTTCTTCGTTTGGGTTTTTTGTTTTATTGTGAGTTTTTCTGCAATGCAACATTCGCCAGCAATGGCATATGTCCAAAATAACTTATGTTTATAATATAAACCCATTGCAAGAATCATTCAAAGATCACATCAACGCCTGGTATGGACCCGGGAGGGATCTTTCTATAAGAAATCTGGAAAAGAAAATGCTACTTCAAACCCAGTGCTCCAACAACTTGACTTTTCTGTGTACCTGTCACTCTAATGGAATCATTTAGAAAAGCCTTAATATAAAATGCCCTGTCAACAGCAAACAGGCTCAAAAAATCATATCTAAAGCCAGCAAAGGTCTCTTGAATCAAAGAATAGCTTTCTACTGGCTGTGAAAGTGATTACTTGCAACCAGTTATACATGTAATTCTCACGATTTTAAGTAAGAACATCACAAAATGGCGTTTTAGAACATTGAACGTAGGTACATGCTTTGGTGCCGCTATCTATCTTCCATCTTGTGAACGTTCGTACAGTTGCGCTTTGCGCTAAATATCTGCTCTGCGTGCTACTTATATGTACGTTCGTGTACAATTCATCAAACGTCGAAGGATTGTTTTAACGTTAAGTTTTTATAACTGCGCAATGAATGAATACATCCGCTTTTTTCCTTCTCTCTTAAGTGAATAATTTACAAGGGCATTGTGCTAGTAATGAATGCCTACTTTTTTTCCATTGAACGCTACGCAAATCGGGCTATTCGCTCGCAGGAAGGCACTCGACAGCTCGGTTTTCTCATTTTTTTTGGGCAAGGGTCAGTCATATTTATTGTATAGCGGCATTCTTTTAATTGTTCGACGTCTGCCTATTGATATAAATTTATATTTCAACTATCACTTGAGTTATTTTTTCATTAAATGCTACGGAAATCGGGCTATTCGCTCGAGAGACGACACTCGGAATCTCGATTTTCTCAGTTTTTTAGGACAAGGGTCGGTCATATATATTGTTTAGTGATGTTTTTTTGATCGTCTATTTTTTTGATCGCCTATTGATATAAATTTATATTTCAATATCACTTGCTTTATTTTTTTGTTAAATGCTACAAAAGTCGGGCTATTCGCTCGAGAGAAGACACTCAGATTTCGGAATCACGATTTTCTCATTTTTTGGGGACAAGGGTCGGTCATATCTACCGCTCAACAGTGTGACGTCTAGCTGCGGATATCAATTTATGTTTATATTATTAGGTTAATTAATTTCTCGCAAAACTCTACGGGAGTCGGGGCCAGACTAGAGACACTTTGCAGAAAAAATGCAATTTTAAAATTTTATGTTACGGCCGGGGGGGGGGGGGAGATAAGTCGCTATCGATTTTACGAAGGTAGCGATTTTACGAAGGTAGCAATTTTACGAAGGCAGGGATTTTACGAATGCAATGAGAGGAACCATGAGTATTCGTAAAATCGGGGGTCTAGATGTTAAATTATGAATGATTATATTAACTTAACCTCTGTAGAGTAGACTATCCATTACTGAAATATGAAATAATTCCATTAAAACTGCCCACCTAACCCTAGTAAGAGTAGGCCCTAATGTGCGGCCAGTATTCAAAATAAATTACTTGTCCGAGATCTAGAAAATAATCAAAAGAAAATCACAACACACTTAGGATGTTATTGCATTCATAATATGCCTTAACTGTTTATAGTTTTGGTTGACAGCTGGAAAGCACATGATGGTGGAAGGATACATAATGTTTTTCTTTACATTGCCCTACTTTTTATGATCTGACAAATAATGGAATTCTTATACTGTATGGACAGTAGGTATTATTCCTATGTAAGACCCGTGTTTTTCCAGTTCCTCAGTCTGTACATGTTCCTGAAGACTGGAACAGATAGCAGTTCCCGAAACGTCACATTTGTTGTCTTCTTGAGTAGCGTACTATTTTTTCGTCCGTATTTTGTCTGTGTTGTGTCTTGCCTGTGTCTCTCGTTACGTGTGTTGTCGTCATTCATCCATTTGGTCCTTTTTCACCCACCCCATTTGTGATGGGTTTTTTTTATTATTTTTTCATGTCTTTTATTATTTTTGTATCATCGTTCTCCAGTTCACTATATTCCTCTTAGAAAGTAATTTTGTGTTGTTTTGAATCTGTTTTTGTCCTTGTGTTGTCTTCTGGGATACGACTACGATCCTTTAAGGAATTATTTGTATGTTTTATGTCTGTTGACTACAGCTTACTGGCTTTTCTTCCTTTGATTTTTTTTATTGTGGGGTTTTCTGCAATACGGCAACATTCATCCAAAAAATCTGTTATGTTTATACCATATTGTAGTGTGTAAGCAGTAAATATGTAATGCCGACATTACAATCAGCCAAGGCAACGTTACCCTTGCAGCACGTGGTGGACATCTGCCGGCCCGCTGGGACGTGCCGAGCTTATAGTCCAGGAAAGATATGGAGATAAAAAAAAAAAAAAACATGGACAAATAATATTCGCAGAAAAATCCATAGAGTAACATATCCGAAATCCACCTTCCGGTTTTTACTTTTTTTCCGGAATTTGTCCCGGAAAAATGCGGAAAAAATTAATAAGTCTAAAACGGTGCATCTCGCAGCAAAACTTGTTGGGACAAAAATTAAAGAGCACAAAATTTACCATAACATATCGAAAATTCATGAAAATCCGCTAATAACTTCTCCTTTTTATAGGATTCGTCCCGGAAAAAATATTAAAAAATGAATTTAATAGAAAACTGTGCACTTTACAGCAAAAGATTTCAGAGCCACAGGCAATGTTTGTGTTTAATTTTTAGTGAATGTATGATTGAATATTCTGCCATGCAACTGCTAAGATAATGGAGGAAAGTTTCTGAACTAAAATTGCAGTTGTTACTTGCGACCTTTTTCTTTGGTTGTTTGTTTTTGTTGTTATGTTTTGTTTAGTTTATTAATTGGTTACTAAACAGCTTCATTTTGTCTCACTAATAAAGTGAAATTTAGTTTATTTTTTTCTGTTACCAGCCCAGTAGTGTTTCACCACAAAACAGGTAAAGTGCCTAACTTTTCTCGTAATATATTCTAATTTCATACTAATTCACATAAAATCAGCATTTTTTTTGGTCAGAATTTATTCCAATACAATAAAACTGAAACCACACATATGTCAAAAACTATGGAGAACAAAATTAAAACATAAACACACCAAATGTCTCATACAACATTAAAAATTTACTTATTTCCGCTTAAGTGAATAGAATTTTTCATTACACGGGGTTTGTCAATGGGAACAACATTTTTAAACACGGCAATAACCTGAAAACAATGTATCGCACGTCAAACTATGTCTGACCATAACTAAAGTGCAGCAAGTTTTACCTAACAAAAATAAAATTCACCAAAATATAGTTATATGTGTTTAGGTATTTGTCATGGCTTTCATTGTTTATTAATTCCACTGCAGGAAATACTAGAATATTCAGACCTACTTAACATATTACTGATTTCATCCGCATTCCCTCGAACTGTGTGGATTTATGTCTTACTTAGAATTTATTGGTTTGTGGACGTACGTCATTGCTCAAAAAACCAATAAATTCTAATTGTAAACTCCTATTGCAATAAACATTTAAAAATCTCAACTTCTGTATTACTGTTATGACCCTTTCAAGTGTGAAATAGGAAAATTTAAATAAAATAATGTGGATGTGTGTGTCTGTAGGGTTTTTCCTGAATATTAGATTTCAGTTCAATGGCATGTTCCTGACTTATTTTGTCAGACACACGTCTTGTTATATCATTTGTGCAGAAACGAAGCAAGGTGCCATCATCAACAAAAAGAACTCTCAGTCTTGTGTTAATCAGCGAGTAGATAGATCCGAGAAATGTGACCGAGCACAGCTTACATTGTAGAGATCGGAAAAATTCAAAGGTTCGAGTTGTAGGCTAGCCTACAACAATATTTGTGAAACCATGCAGACATCAGCTGTTTATTAGTTGCTCACACAGTGGAATGGGCCTATACTCATTTACAGTTTAATTATTGCCTCGGTTACTTCCGGGAAGTGCCGAGTAAGTCAACTGTCAATTTTGAATGTGATACAAACCTATAGTTGTGCCTAAAAGAAATCACGAAATTTTCAGATCTCTTAAGTATTAGCGTTTTTTTGAGCTGGCGTGCTGTACTCTTGCCTACTGTTCCAATAGACATTTAATTTATAATGGAATGCAACGATCTTGATTTATGCTGTAAGTATGTTGTGCTGCTTCATTTTCGTTAACGATACTAGATACTTATAATGTTGCTAACGTGGTAATAATTAGTACCGTATATGTAAAACCACTGGAACGTGCCACAAAAATTGTTAAGGGTTGTGTTAGCAACTTTATGAATTGATTGTTAAAAAACAAAAGATAACTACTGTATATTGAACAGTGATACATGTGTATTGTGTAATGACCATATTAAATCTAAACAAACTGTTAAAAGTAATATGAAAGGGTTTAATAAGGATAAATTCTGCATCATGCGATAGAGAGGTCCAGCTTAATATATTTGAACGACAGTATGTACATTCAGATTGCCGGGAAAAGTTCACAGATAAGAGGCGCGTAATAGCTCAGTTGAAGAGAAAATTACATGCAGGATTCGATGGAGAGCCTGTCTCGATTTCTCCAAAAGAAATGCGTTCCTCAGTTACAAAATAATGTTTTTACAAAACAGAAAGCACAAACTGATGATTCTGTAACAGAAACACATGCAGTGAAAACAGAAGCTGAAAAGTTTGACAAAGCTATGAAAAATGTATGAAAGGAAAGAAAATGTAATAAATGGGCTAGGGATATGCTTGGACGTTTGTGTGATAACCATCTTTATTCAGCTGATGCTATATATAATCAAAAGTGCAATGTTAAC
Source organism: Medauroidea extradentata (assembly GCA_003012365.1). Classification (NCBI taxonomy): domain Eukaryota; kingdom Metazoa; phylum Arthropoda; class Insecta; order Phasmatodea; family Phasmatidae; genus Medauroidea; species Medauroidea extradentata. Next base: position 29,132 of record PNEQ01105813.1, read on the forward strand.
TTCTGTAATTTCCGAGAAATGCCTACAGCTTTTCAAGGAGTTAATAGCACCTACGCTATACAACGACTGAGTGAAAAGAAAGGCCACCCACGAGATGAAGAACAGACAAAAACAATTAAAAAATTACAGGACATGACAAGAATACATTTACAAGACGACTTAGAAGCTATTTCAGAAAATTTTTCATGGTAAAGTGTTGTTTTCTAAAATGCATGGGTCTAAGAATGTTGTTAGTTTCTGTGAACATGTAAGTGATATTTTGGTTAGATTCCACAACAGAGGAAGCAACAGTAAGAGTCCTGAAGAGGAATAACTCTATAATTTTGTGAATTTTATTTTTATTAGGTAAAACTTTCTGCACTTTGGCTATGGTCGGACATATTTTGACGTGCGATGCATCCTTTTCAGCTTATTGCAGTTTAAAAATGTTGTTCCCTTTGACAAACGCAGTATAAGGAAAAATTCAATTCGCTTAAACGGAAAGAAGTAAATTTTTAATGCAATATGAGACATTTTGTGTGATTATTTTTTAATTTTGTTATCCATAGTTTTTGGTATACGATGTGTTGCTTTATTGTACTATGGCTTTTTCGGAACCAATTCTGAAAAAACAAATGCTGATTTTATGTGAATTAGTATGAAATTGGAATATATTACAAGAAAAGATAGGCAATTTACCTTTGGCTATGTAATATTTTGCTGTAAACTGCGCAGTTTTCGATTTATTTCAATTTTTAATATTTTTTCTGGGACGAATCCCATAAAAAAGAAAAGAAGTTATAAGAGGATTTTCGTGAATTTTGGATATGTTGTGGTAAATTTTGTGTCCTTTAATTTTTGGTCTCTACAAGTTTTGTCGTGAGATGCGCCGTTTTCAACTTAAAAATTTTTATTTCCGCATTTTCCCGGGATAAATTTAGGAAAAAAAGTAAAAGCCGGAAGGCGATTTCGGTGGATTTTGGATATGTTATTCTATGAAGTTTTCTGCGAATTTTGATGTAAAAAACCTTTCCTTGCAATTTCTCGTATCTTTCCTGGACTATTACAGCTCGTCAGAGGTAGGACTGTGCCAAGTTGTGCCATGACAGTGTGCACCTAGAACCTTCCTCTCACTCATCCAGTCTGATGAGTAAGCATCTAGACACTTGCAGCACAGAATGTGGGATCGCAGAGAACCAAGCCCTACATAATGTTTCATTGCTCCACATTAATTAGCTATAGCACACTGCACTCTTAAATCCCTTACAACTGCAGACAAAGTTAAATATATGCTGCCACTGTGCAGCATTCACATACCATGCAGTGCACCAGCCTGAGCCTTTCAACATAATCATACAAGATGGTCCTAATGTCTTGCTACCCCTAAATGTTAAACCAAATTTACATATGCTCGTACTATTGGACTACACATGAGAGGAATATTTTTTTTTGTGTAAAGAAAACTGTCATTATTTTGAAGTTTTAAAGCACAACCCACCACATGTGATTATTTGGGAAGCAATTTAAAAAAATTTGCACCTGATAGGCCCCTATTTCTTTGATGGCACTGTCCATCTGTGTTCCTACCTCTCCATGCTGAAAGACTGGTTCATTCCCGCCTTACAAAATCGTGGCATTCTGGCGGATAGCTGGTTACAACATGACAGAGACCCAGATCATTATGCAAGAAATGTTTTCTAATTGGTGGATTGAGAGTGGATCTGTTAATCTGCCTGCACCTCTTAAATGCCCTCTGCATAGCCAAGACCTAACCACCTGTGATAATGCCCTATAAAGTGTTATTAAATACTGTGTTGCAAAGGGACAGTACCAGACAAATGAGTAAAAGGATGCCATTTGTGTTGCATTTACCCAGATTGATATGCCCACGCTTTGAAAGATATTGCACAGAACATAGAAACTTATTAACCTGTGTCACGAGAACATCTTCAGTTCACATAGACCTTCTGAAGGGAATGTTTGTGAATAACTTTGTGATATTAATTTTGCATTTCACTTCATTGCAAAACCCTGTATCTTTCATATGAACATAGTCAGAATATCTACATGTGTACATTTGATTCACCAGGTGGGGTAACAAGACGTTCGGACCATCCTGTATACCTTCCAGCACTTCAAGCACTATTTATATTTTTCGGGCATAATTTCATTCTTAAGATATTGTGCACCTATTACCTATTTCTGCATATGTTACACAGTTTTTATTCAGTTTTTTAAACTGAAAAATTGGGGTGCGTAAAATATTCGCAGAAATATTAAAAAAATTTTATTTTTTTCAAGTGAGGTCATATTTAGGAAATAAATTGAAATATTGATTCAAAAATAATCCTAAAAGAAACGTACTCATACATAACATTAAAAACTTCGCTGTTAGCAGATGCTAAAGTTACGTTTGATTCCAATATCACATAGGTGTTTACCGCCTGCAGTCAGTTGCACAGTGATAAGCATCGGCCGCCCGACTTGGCAACAGCGCAGAGCACATTGTATCTGTGTCATAGGCCATTTTTATGCTGCAGCAACCTGCACAGCCACATGCCTCACGTGCAGAGTGATCAAATAACACAGCGGAAGTTGTCAAGGTCAAGTACTGTTCGGAGCTAAGGATTAGGTAACGCTCAAGAATGTGGCTGGGGGTGGCAACAAGCAGAGACTGAGAGCTGTGGGGCCGTAACCACCTGCCCGCCGCTCAGCCTTGCCTTCTCAGCTCACTACAGTAAGGTCGCTAGGTATTGTCCGAGCTCAATTCTAATGCGCACAACCTGATGTGAAGCTAGAGAAAAACAAAGATGAAATAACACTTAAGTGTTTCCTTTTTAGCTTTTTTAATGGACTGTGTCACGCTGGTCTTTTTTTTTTCACCCTGCTGGATTGACGAAAAAAAAAAGAAAAGAAACAACTCTTCACCCCCTCCCCAACCCCTTACATACGACAGGCACGGAAACAACGACAATGCCTGGGAGAGAGTTGGAGAGGAAAAACAAAAACGGCTCTGCATTGAGGTCAGACAGGATGCGCTAGTTGCACGTGACTATCAGATAATGGGTGGGAAAGGTGTGGCTGCAGCCGCAATGAGTGACGGTGAACGCATAGGGCGAACGTAACGTACACTAGACAAGGAACGGAAGTTGATGCGCAAGCACACAAGCACAAACTAGCTTGCTGGCTGGGGGTGGGGGGAGAATGTGAGAGAGTAGTGTAGGGTGGAAGGAGCATAGAGAAGTGAAGGGGAGGAGGAGATAAGGCAGCCTTTAGTCATCACGTTTCACAGCTCACATGTGTCTGTGTTGCGGGGGCGACCTACTCACCCGGCACGCGCTTTAACTGTATTCCAGCTAAAGTTTCTCACATTTTTTCACAATTTATTTTTTGTTTCACAGCTGTATATCAACAATTTATGATAACTGCAGTATCGCCCGCCCCGAAAAAACCACTGCGTAAATTACACGAAATATTTTCATTTCATGAAATGATGATAAAAATGTAAGGTGTGTAAATTATGCAATGGCATAAATTATGTGGAAAAATACTAAATTCAATTAGCATTTAATTTTATTAGTTACATTTTTGAACAAAATGCAATTAAATTTTAACTGTTTTGTGAAAAATATTATTTTCTTACAAGTAGGTTGAATATGTGGGGTGTGGATCTTATATGGGGGCGGATGGTACATGGGTAAATACTGTAAAAAATGTGAGGGTTTTCAGGAAGATAACACTGGCCAGGACATCATTCCAGGTTGCAAGACATTGATGCAACATCTCCTAAATGTGTTTGCAAACTGGCCATTTAAAGCACATTTGGAACATCCTTACATAAAACGGATGGCAGGCAGGGAGCACACATACATTCCGAAGGGTAGTTTGCACAAACTGTCTCTTGCGCAGTTTTGTGGTTGGATCAAGACAGAATGGAAACTTATCCAAGACCTTGTTGTCAAAATCTTCTGAAATGCACTCAACGGGAGTGAAGATGCCATCTAGGAGAGTGACACGGATGCCGATGACTGACTTACTGAAATAGGCGGGGGCAGCAGCAGTGACAAATGACGAACCAACACAACCTAAGACTTATTAATATGTTTTCCTCCCAACTTCTCTTATTTTACACATAAAAGAAGTGATTGGTGAAATGGTAAGAATTTTTAATTGCTACAACAGCTAGCAATCTGTACTTGCTGACTTGGAAATTTATAATTAAAAAAAGCCATCTTGTATGGAAATTACTCAAATATGTAAGGGGGAAGGTCTAGTGTCACCATTATAGAGATTTTTTTTTTTCATAATAATTCTTGTTTAAGTTTCATTTCTGAAAATTTAACTTTGTTAGAGCATTTTATAAAAACTGATAAAATTTATGAAGTCGTTAGTTCTGTTACAGCATCTGAAACCGTCCAAAGTAATAAACCAATGTTCTATTCCAGCCATTTATACAGCACAGTGTCTTCCCCTGTGCTTTAAAGTAGCCAGACACATCTCATTCCTAAAAATTAATAAATCTGCAATGATAGCTGTCTTTCCTCTTTAACTTCTACAAAATTGAGCAACATAGCAGACACAGTGTTTGAAAAGCCTGATTTACAATATTATACTCAAACATGTTAAAAATGTGTTCATGTGACAAACCCTTCAGACGTGTTCTTAATCATGCAAGTAAGTACAATATTTTTGTCAAGCTGTACCCAAATTTAAAACTACATTCTAAGAATGCTAACCCACACATAGAAGATAAATTAGAACTAACACAAAGAGGAAGGGGAGGTGGTGGGTAGGCATGCAACGTGCATGCTACTTACTTCCTGTTGGTCTAGGACCTGTGACCTGATGTTATGAATGGGGTATGCCCCCATGGAGGGAACACGCGCGCCCGGAGAGCGAGAGCCCTTTACAGCAGCACAAAACAAACACAACCCATAACCATTAACCATCACCACCCCGTCACCTTCACCTTACACGAGAGGCAGGAAGGCACAGGACTGCACTTGTAGAGTTTGGAATTCCCGTTCATTAACGTGTTTCAATCATACGCTACCATAGCATCTCTCACGCATGGATGGTGAGCGGTGTACTTGCAGCAGTGGAAGTTACACAATGCCTTTATTATACAAAGCTATGCCTGCCACAATGAACTGGCAAACAAACTAATCAGCACACTGCAACAAGCACTGATATCCTGGTATGTGTAAACCAAGTGTAAATGAGGTCAAGCATGGGTTGCACTGCAATATATTCATTGTGCACCACCTTAACACAATGTTTGCACGTGCATTAATAGAAAGCAAAAAAGTTAAAATGAAAATCACTGTTTGCAAACTTCTGCACAATAACACAAGTATGAATTTTGCATATAGTGACAATTTGTGAAGTCTAATACACCATAATTTATTTACAACACTCAAAATTTTATTTAAACAGCAAGTCGGAAGTGCTCCCGGAAAGTTTTTTTTTTTTTTTTTTTTTTTGTAATTTGCGATGATGAATACTTATATGTAAGCATGCAAATGTTTACTGAATATCTATATAACAAGTTTAATTTTTCAAGAGTTTTGACAATTCCAAACACTACATATGTTTGTTAAATTAGAAGAATTTTTTTTCCTAATGTTAACAATTGAAAAACAGAACTAAACAAGAAAGCTACAAACTGTTAGAAGCCAGCTGGAAATTAATTCTAACAGATTAGTTTTCTAAATTTTTATATACAAGAGAAGAAGACCATCACCAATAGCAGTTATGTACTGCAGTCTCCAGAAAAATGTGCTACATACATCCTTACAAATTTTGACCATCTTTGGTATGCTCTTCTTACAAGTTAAATGGAACATACGACATTTCCCTTGTTCCTCTGATTCAACACCATGAATGATTTATAAAAATATAAGTTGTATTAAAAGGTTCAATACCTAATATAATAATCCTTCAATAACCATATTAAAAACTACTCAAGATAATCAATCTAAAAGATAAACTTAGTACTAAAGCAAAAATAGTATAAAAAAAAATTTACTGCACTGTATTTCTCTTTTGTTCTATAAAACTACCTACCGGTACTACTAACACATTTTGCAGTAAAAACATTGTATTAAATAAATTAAAAAAATTATTTAATCAGTAAACAAAGGGCTAAGGTACTTACACGCAGGCACTTCTTGATAGTGACATACACACAAAGGTCAAACATGTGCAACGTTTCGCTGGCTTAGGCCAGCTTCATCAGGCAGCGAGTAAGCCAGCGGAATGTCACACAACAATACGTGTTTGTTTTTTACGTGTGACTATATCAATAAGTACTAGCCTGTGAGTACCTCAACTTATTAAATTGGTTAACCTAGCAGCCTAAGCCTTCTTCCCATGCATCTAAAAAAATTATTATTTTAATACATACGTTTCAACTAGTTAAATGCATAGATAATGGAAAAACCTGATGACCGAATCTTATCTTAAAATTAATGCTATTCATTTTGATTGTAACTATGAAAGAAAAAACACAAATAAGTTACAATGTGTCAGTGCCCACAAAAGGAATGTAACAAGTATAAAAATAATTTATTTTTCTGCCGAATAATACCAAAACAGAGCAGGATAGCAGAGATGTTTGATACTAATCAAGTCACAGAGTTTATTCACTCTGTTATAATATGAATTAAGTCCAACAGGAGACCGGCGCACTGAAGAAAGGTGGTAATGCTTCGAATGAGGCCAGTCACGTCACACCTACACAATCTAACCAGGTACTCTTGTGAGCACATTGCTTCCAACAGATGCCGCAATACTGTTCACGCAGTAGTTTCACACAAAATATTTAAAAAACCAAGCACATGCAAATTTCCACGAACATTGAATTTTTTTTTCTTCCTCATTAATTTTGCAAAGCAAATTGTAGACGACTAATACAGCAACTATGCTTCAGAAACTTGTTCAAGCTACAATAGAATTATGTGGATAAAAAACATTCCAATTGGTGAATGGGCACTGACTGGATGTTTATTGCTTTCTTACCTGGTCATGTGAGGGCTGCTAGTACAATACAAATATAGAAATATTAGCTGTTCACAGTGCGAATTATGTGCTTCAAGCACAATAAGCAGGCCAACATTTTAACCCTAATAATTCACAGAAAAAGACAGTATTTAAAAATTAATTCCACAAGCATGCAGCTGTGTATTTCTTAATGGAAAAGTAGATGTGAATTTTGGCAGGTGCAAAAGAATAAACTATCAACATAATAGATAACATACTGATTCTACGTTTATTATTTAAAACGAAACAAAATGAGAATTCACAGTTGTGTGGCTAACACAACTAGGTATAAAAGGCAACAATTTCTGACATATAGTACACCAAAGACAAATTATACATAAACACGACGAAGTCAAAACAATAGTGAGAGGGGTAACAGTTCTTTCAAGCATTAAGAATGTATATAATGCAACCCACCATAAAAGACACCAGGGAGAAAATAAGTTCATTTCAATAATACAATTCTACTTTATAAAAATAATTTCTATCTCATAAAATACATTGCATGTATTTCCCAGTTTTACATTTTTTATATTTTTCATTGGGTCCCTAAAAATTGTGCAAAAATAATCGAGAATATAATTTTCTTAAAAGCTTGTATCGTACATTCGTACATACTACTTTTTAAGAGATACGCATAACCACAGTAATTGCTTCAAGTACAGTAGGCAGACGACTTTGATTAACTTATTCATTAACTAGCTACGTAATAACCGACTGACTGGGATTCTGCCTAAAATCACATACTGTAATACTGTATGGTTTGTAACAGACTTTGCCTGTGTGTTGTAAAACCACAGAGGTAGATTATTTATGGGAGGAAAAAATCTAACTATTTACACTCAAAAAGAGCCTTATTTTTCAAACAAAAAAGAAAATACACCAAGTATGCTTCTGGAAACAATTTTCTATAAAAAAAATCTGGACCCTTTTGAAACTCACTGCAACTAGAGGCATAAGAAATTAATGTAGATGGTGTAAGTAATGTGACGTGCACTGGCACGTAGCACTTACTTGGCCTCTTATCATACAGTAATTTCAATTTTTTTTGTCTTAATTGATGTTTTCTTTTCTTTGTTGTTAATAACAAATTAAGTAGGCCAAATTAACCAGGTATAAGGATGTATACGGCGGGATCCAACATATTAATTGGGGATGCGAGTAGAGAAATGTGCATTAA
>PNEQ01105814.1:0-25626 GCA_003012365.1 Medauroidea extradentata
GGTTTACCTATAACGATGGAGGTAGCAGCCACTGGTTTACCTATAACGATGGAGGTAGCAGCCACTGGTTTACCTATAACGATAGAGGTAGCAGCCACTGGTTTACCTATAACGATAGAGGTAGCAGCCACTGGTTTACCTATAACGATAGGGGTAGCAGCCACTGGTTTACCTATAACGATAGAGGTAGCAGCCACTGGTTTACCTATAACGATAGAGGTAGCAGCCACTGGTTTACCTATAACGATAGAGGTAGCAGCCACTGGTTTACCTGACGGTAACAGTAGCAGCCATGTGATTTACTTAACAATAGAGGTTAACCTAACAGTGGAGGTTTTCCTACCATTAGTAGTTGTAGCAGTCATTGACTAGTCAAACAGTTGGAATAACAATCAAAACCGAGCCACTTATCTGAAGTTATTAAATGGTAGCGGTTATGGAAATTCAGGTACATAATAATTGTTTACCTGCTACGGTTTTATAATTTATTTGGGAATGCATACTGTCGAAAAAGTTTCCTCGTGTGCACGCGGTAGTACAAAACGAAGCAAGATAATTTTTAGAATAGAGAGGGAAGCTCACAATAGCTATGCATTTTTCAGCTGTCAGATGTTGATATTGCTGTGTCAGACGAGTTCATGATAATGCTAAATCAGTTTGTAAGTCCGGACACTTAGTTGGGCGGTAGATTTCTATGTTAGGTATATTTTTGTCACAGTTTTTGTACAAACTTTCTCATCTTGTGTGTGTTACCCGAGGTTGCGGTCTGGTAACCGGCTCTTATAGGTATTCAAGTGGTATAAGACCACAATTTTATATTTTCACGAAACAGTGTTCGTTTTGTAGACGGTACTCATGAGTATGTATCTATTACGAAACAGTTTTTGCTAGCATGGTTTTCTCATATTGGTGAGTCAGAGTTAAATTTTGCATGTTACGCTGTCAAGCAAATAAGGAAAAAAATCAACTGAATTACTTAAATGAAATAATATGCCATGGACTATCAAACCTAACATTTATAATCCCCGAGGAATTATTTTGGGGAAGAAGAAGGAAGGGAAAAAAACTCAAATGTACATGGAAAATGATCCAATTTCTGCATTTTTTAAATAAAAAAGTTGTTCGATGTGTTTTTCTTCTAATATTAGGTTACATAGACGATGGTATGTTATTTCATTGTGAATTGTTTCGTTTAAGTTAAGTCAACTGGTTTTTGCTATTTGCATGGCAGCGTAACATGAAATTTTTTTTGCTTTGACAAACTTTTACATAATCTAAGGGATCTAAAATTGTTTCATGAGAGGAAACGGTACTCACAAGTATAGCATACAAAATTTATAATATTTTGCAACGTGCCAATTGGTGGCCACCGCAATTAATAAGGTTGATAGCCACCAAGTGTTACCTAGTTATTATTAAATTCCAGATGTAATCGTAAATATGTCATACGAACATTGTTTCTTCTCGCCATCATGCAAAGAAAGCCGATTAAACAACTTTCATCAAGCATTTATATTTGTACAAGATTGTATAGAGAAAAACAGAAATTTATATACTTCCTGGAAACTAGCAGGTGCACATCGCTAACGTCTGGGTCTTCTCGCCCCCACCCACGCTAAAAAAAATAAGCCAGTCTGTAGTCTTTAAGATGAAAATGTTAAATCGTTAATTAGTGTAAAAGGAGAAATAATCGTGTAATAAATACGGCAATGGCAGGGGGCTGGCGTCCTCGAGGGACTGGTTACTGATTGGCCCAACTGAACCACAGTCTGCAGGGCAAGTGACGAGGATGTTGGGACCAAACAGGAGCAAAGCTAGAGTTCGTTAACGGTTTTGGAACAGACGTCGTTTAGCCGCACAAGACGGCGGACCGGGCTGCTGTCACCGGACGTCGTCGGTTTAGGCGTCGAGACGCCTTTTAGCAGAGACATCGTCGAACCGCGATGTACGGCAGGCCGGGGTTATACCGCCGGTTATCTCTAATTCAAGCGTCGGACGCCTATGGGTGCTGTTATTTAAAAGTATTGCAAAACGTTGCAGTTAGGTTGGTTGACAGCTGACGACGGCTTCGCCTACGCAACCTTCGACGTGATCCAAATATAAATAGTGCTGAGTCTAGTGAGTATAAAATCATTGAGAGTCATACCGGCAAAGTTGGTAGAATAACGGTCCATCAGGAGGACAGTAACAACGTGCTACCCGGGAAAACAGAACTTACCGACTCGTTATTTCTCCACGTGAGCACAAGAACTTTAATTAATATTTATTATAAACAGCAGAACGCCATACTTTCGTAAAAATATAAGATGTTTATATTAAATGCACTTGGCACAGCATTAATTTAAATGAGAGTGAGGGCCAGTACGATCGTCAGGAGTTGGTATCTCGGAGCTGCCTGGCTTGTCTAGTTAATGTTGAATCTCATTTCATGTCCAAATGTCCTTGTTAGCTAGTCGGATGGCGAAGGTTAATATCTTCGTGATGAACTTACTTCTCGCCGAATAAACATTTAGTCAATTGTCAGCCGGAAATGTTATTACACTATGCTTAAACCTCCTCGAATCAAAACTTTATGTCCAGAGTTTACTGTCACGAGCTCTGGAATTGCAGTCTCCTCAAGCTCATATTAAATACAAAACAGTGGGAAGAACATATGAGCAGCTTGGAATGATAGTGCTGTAAGTCGCACGTAAAGAAATTTTCACAAAACCATTAACTGCTATTACATATTAAATACAGCACCCGTATTTTTAGTTTTTGAATTTTACTTCGAAAATTTAGTAAAAAAGTGTAATAATCATAATACAGATTTATTTTAAAACATGTTTAATATTAATGAAAAAACCCATCTTAATAAATGTGACTTACACCACCATCATTCTAAGCCCCTCGCATATCATTTGCTTCCGCTGCGCAGTTGAATCTGAAATTCCCAATTCCTTATACTCGGCGCATTTGTTGATTGTCAAAATGTAGAACGAGCAAATTTAATTTATGTTACACTAAATAAGCAATTAAGGGTGCTATCAAGCGTGAGAAAATGATGCTATATCGTCTTTTAACCATTCAAAATACAAAACCTCGTTACATTTTTTTGCACGGGAAAGTATTTTTGTATCGTATAGTTCTGTTGCAAGTTGTGAAGTACAACGCATTAAAACTATATAGTATTGTGTAGCGAAGGAGAAATAAGAACAACTCTGGCGTACGCGCCTAGCGCAAGCCACTGAAGTACCAAGCGTTGTTTACGTAGTAGTATCACTAGTACTATGTGACTTTAAGAGGTTACCCTGTCATTTAAATGTTGGAAACTGTACACTGAAGTTCACTGTAGGACCTGTGGGTAGTTTCTTACCAATCTGCGGTATTAGCTGATTAGCTATGCTGGACGGCTTGGAAACAGTGTTTTCAATTGTATTTTTTAAATGTACATATAACAGTTCTATATCATATGTTTGGTTTTCATAGAACATGTTTATTGAGAATATGTTTTGCATTTTACCGAAGGAGGTGAGGAAGGTGGGATATTTTTAACCCAAACACTCTAAAATGTGGTTATACGATAAGGTTTTTCGACCCTTAAAAGCGTACATGTTCTCCGTAGATAGCTTACATAGGCCTACTCTGTTTCATATAAGTTTGGTAAAATTGGACAGCTATTTGAGGAGAATATATTTTTATTATTTTGTGATTTGTGGCACGATGCAAGACAAAAATTTCAGTATAATTGGTGAAATTGACATGTCCAACTCATTTTAGAACTAAAAGTGTCTTTCATTGTGCCACAAATCACAAAATTTAAACAATTGTTGCCCATAAGCAGCTGTCAAATGTTACCAAACTTAGTATAACAATGGATTAAATGCGCAGGGTGCAGTTGCGATGGAGTGTGTAGAGTGCTGTAATCGCACGGCGTAGTTAGGTCTCTCAAGTCGACTAATTGCTTGCCAACAGATCGAAGCCCAGCAGCCCAGAGTTAACGTCGAACTTTGATCCACTCGAAAGGCTCTGCGGGACCACTGAACCTCCAACACAAAGGTTACCAGGACCTCACCGGATATTAAACACTCAGCACACACTTGGGACGGATCCATATTTGGATCCTGGAGGGGGCTATGCCTTAAAGCATAGCAATACCCACAGTCCAAGTCAAAATTCAGGGGTACCGGGAGTCCTCCCCCGGTAAATTTCGGATTATAAGGAGCAAAATGGCGATATTAAAGGAGTTTCAAATATTAAAAAATTGTTAAGAAAATAAACAATCATACAGGCTACCCTTTAAGATATTGTAATGATTTTAAGGGTTCGGGAGGGGGTATAGTTCCTATGCCACCTCTAGGTCCGCCCCTGGCAGACACAGAATTATGTTTACCTGCGCAATACGCGAAGCGAACGGTGATCTAAATACGAGGCTGAAAGTCTCGTCTAACCTACATTTGTCAAAATAATTGCGGATAGTCAGAACTAACTGGGTGTTCAGAAATTTGTAATTAGATTAGAAAATATATCATAACTATTTTTTTAAATAGCATTTAGAGGTTAGTTACAGTATAACATGCTTTCAGACACAAAAGGACATGTCCGTTGTTGAAAAGGTTAGGGCGAGTGAGAGATTTTGGTCAGCGCTCAACATCGAATTCTTTAGCGCTGGTGGGGAGGTGACATGATGTGAGCATGGAGCAGCGCCGGAATGAATGGACGGGGGAAACAGGAGATCCCCGAGAAAACCCGCCGACCAACGGCATCGTCCGGCACAATTACCACATGCGAAAATCCGGGGACCTACCTCGCCGGGAATCGAACCCGGATCGCCTTGGTGGGAGGCGGGAGGTCTGCCCTCTCGGCCACCGCGGCCCCCGAAAATGTTAGGAATGTGGCATCAGCAAGACAACACAAAGACAAGTATACTAAAAATAAACTGTCTTATAGTACGCGCGTGGTTTCCAAGAACTGCCAGCCTGCTGCATACTTGCTCGACATTAACTCGGTGACATGATAGATGATGAGCTGTAGTAAACAACAACTCAATCATAAGGACGTTTAAGGTGTCCGCAAGGGTGGAAGTATTTTTGCACTTTCGAGGCCTAGAAGTGCTGAAGTGGTAAGGACAAGACAGTACGCGCATCACTAGAGGCATGAAAATTCCGCGTTTTCTTTTAGTCGCATGGGGCCGCGGTGGCCGAATGTTCAGACTATTCGCCTCCCACCAAGGCGATCCGGGCTCGATTCCCGGCAGGGTAGGTCCCCGGATTTTCGCATGTGGGAATCGTGCCGGACGATGCCGTTGGTCGGCGGGTATTGTCGGGGATATCCCGTTACCCCCGCCATTTCACTCCGACGCTGCTCCATACTCTCCTAATGTCACCCCTCACCAGCGCTAGAGACCTCGATGTTAGGCGCTCACCAAATTCTCTCACTCAACTCACTTTTAGTCGCAAGCTAGAGTAACAGGAACTATAGGTATGTATCGCGTTCGTAATAGGCCGTCGGTTTACTCGACACGTCCTGGTAGTAGCTAAGCCAATAATGTAACAGTAGCTTAATACAGGCCCATTTCACTGTGTCAGCGAGCAGCTGCTGTATGAGAATTTGTCTGGACTCTATGCATCACGCTTCCAGCTAGCCTCTAGGCGCAAGCAATGAACTAGTGCGCAGTCCTCTATAGCATGTAGCGCGCCTGTGCGAGAGGTTTATTGGTGACGCCATTATTTTACGTTTTACCTTTAAAGCTCGGTTGCTGTATGTGCGTTAATATTTTTTTAATATTCTCCAACAGGATATTCATACATAAAAAATGATCTTAAAGTACCAAAGTGTGGATTTTGGGGCCGCGAGAAAATAATACGCGTCTATTATTTGAGCACCCGAGATGGATTAACAAAAAAAAAAGTTATTATATAATATAAATAATACAAGTTCCCCGCCGCGGCTTTGCCAGCGTGGAGTTTTTGAAGGAAAATTTGTGACGATAGCTATTCGTGTTAATGAGATACTGAGGATAAAAAAAAAACACTTTTCACCTCAGTAACATAATGATACCTCACTTGGTTTATGATATATCAAGGATATTGGGAAAATACATTTTCCCTATTTATCCCTTAACGGATGCCTACGCCACGAGGAGAACCCACCTCAGATGGAAAATTAATGATTCTGTCAGTTGCCAATAGTATGTGCGTATGGCTATATAACATCACAGCAGTTCCCCCGCCGCGTCGCCTTGCTCTACACATTCATTTTACATACAGATGCCCAGAAACAAACACATGCTAAGCACACCACACTAATCTTGGACTAAACTGGAGATTACTATGTTAGTGGCATAATGCTGTACGATGACATTTTATACGTACAAAGTGGCAACATGGCACTGTAGTTAGTCCTCTCTTGCGCTCAGCAGATACCTTAATTATCGTAGTACGACTGTTCTGTCCTGAATTTTATGGGTGCAAGTTAAAATCCCAACCAGTCCTAACATAATTCTACGTTTTACTTGATGTAACACACATAACATAATATCTGGGCGAGTGCAAGAGGAGACTTTCTCCGCGCAGTGTTGCCACATTGTGGACACAGAATGTCGTACATTTTCCGTTTTGCATTTTCGTCTCCAATTTCACCTACGAATCATGTGGTGTGCTTAAAATGCGTTTGTTTCTGGACATCCTGTATGGATATTTCTAAGTAGACGTCACCAAAGTACGTTGAACAAATTCGTACAAACTTATATTAGCCGAAGATCTTCACATAGCTAAGTGGTTACCTTAGGATTGACACAGATTGAAGATGATTACTCCCCTTTTTTCTTGAAGCTTGTTTTCATAACAGCTTCAAAGTGGAGTTGCCTGTTTGGCGGGTGAATGGCGCATCTGATTCGTTAGTTCCTAAATGAACATCTTTACTAAAACTAAAAACAAGCCAAGTCTAACACAAGAAATTAAAAAAGTAAGTAATATGCTTACTTACGAGTTAGATCCCTTAAGTCTTCTTCCCATCAAGAGTTAGATTAGCCACTGCGTAGAATAGATAGTTGTCCGTCTCAAATGAACACCGCACCGACCACAGAAATAATTAAACTAAAATAACGGTCCTCATGACTAATAACCACATTATGAAACATTTCTTCCGCGCGGCGTGGTGGAGAAAATGAGAGAACTCGTAATAATATATAAGCATATACGTGCTCATCTTACGAAGCTTGCAGTCGCAGAGATTAAGAAAGAAAATCAGTTCTACAGAAATAACTTCACTGTTGATACATTTTCAAGGTATGACTTTTGATTAAATGCATTGTAAACGAAATTTCTGAAGTAATATTGTCAGACTAAAGAATTTTAGAAAGATAAAATTTACTCGCAATGTTTTCGTAACATTAAAACTTCAATATTGCACTACAGGACAAATTACAGTGGATGAGTTTGCAATCCGTACGCTGGTTTGAATCTCAGTGATACTCGTGAGGATCAACTAGGCGAGGGCGAAACTACGGAGGATCACTGAAAGAAAAGTGTTGTTGTAGGAACCATACTTCTGTTATAATAGGTACAACAGTCAAGTTATATTGTCGATAATATCTGCGGTGCTCCTACAACAACCTGTTGAGTAGAAGTAACAATACGTTCTGCATATCAAAGATGCTTTTTTACTCTTTCTACAGAACACATTCTTACTTCTACAGAACACATTCTTACTTCTACAGAACATATTGCTATAGGAACAATGGGCAACCTGACTGAACTGTTGTACCTAATATAACAGAAGCATGAAACCTAAAACAATGCTATTCTTTCAGTGAGGATGACGACTAGCGGACAACACACAGCACCCAGTTCTGAACCCGTAGAGGTAACAAAAATTTCCCTCCCCTTCCTGAAACCGTCCAGGAGCGCCAATCTCTGAGCCTAAGCAGTCAGACACAGGAGAGATAAAAATATAAAATTCGCACGATTTTTAGTTCGACAGTAATTTCACGCGGGTTGTGTACTTAAACTAGGCTACTGCAAAGCTGGTAGAGCTCGTAATAAGGCTGCAAACTTTTCGTTCTGAAGTTGACATTTTCAAAATTATGGCTACAATTAAAACATTGCCTAAACATTGTTTTAGTGTTTTCCACGTGGGTTCCAGTTGTAATATCTAAACATTAAACGAATTGAAAAATATATGAATTATCAACTACGATTCGTGGTCGTTTGAAGTGACATTGAAAAGCGCCTCGTGAAGCGTGTTACTGATAGGATATCGCCGTCACCTATGTTGAGCATGAGATACGTGAGCGTACGAGATTAATTCTCACGGTACATGTTCCGCGGCATTTGATGACAAATATATATATTTATGTGTGTAATAAATTTCGTGCATGATGCGCTACAGGCAGAAGGGTGTTTTAAATCAGGGCTATAAATGTCCGGAAGCAGCGATTTTTCACGATTCAAATAAAAATTATTCATCATGAAACGACTGGTTTTGTAGTGCGAGCGTGGCTGTTGTGCTAATTTTTCAAGCGCATGGATGTGGGCGAGGGAAATTATGAGTGAGGGTTGGTAGGGGGGAAGGAGACGAAAAAGTACACACGCATCGAGGGAGAATAAAAAGGAGGCTGGAAAATATGGCGAAGAAAAGTGGTGTTGAAGGAAGAAAGTCGCCTGTAGGAACCAGGGAAGGATGTGGGGAAATATGGGGAGTTACTAAAGATGGCAAGAGCTGCGGCCATAAACAACATTTTGTCTTCGCCCAAAATTTCCGCGTTGCTTTAATCAATTTCGGCGCTATCCCGCAACCTTAAATCAGTTTCAGCTTCCTTCCGCCCTCCTCTCGACGTGGCGCTTTATTTACGTTTTCGCCAGGTTCACAAAAGCGGGCGAGGAATAAGGGTGCCCAGAAAGTGGAGATAATTTAGATGTCTACCGCCAGTCCTTTACTGCCAGCCTCCCCCATTCCCACTCCGTCCTGTTCTCGCCTTCCTTGCCTTCCACCAAGTGCGACGAACGTACTAGCAAAAGAGAGGCGTGGAGAGGACACGCGTCGAGCAGGAAAGGGACGGATTAAGTGTCTTCTGTATCTGGCACATTGTCTGCTAATAGAGAAAAGAACTGTTGCGAAGAAGTACAAGAACGATCATAAGCTGCTGCAAAGTGCCGCAGATAACCGAGGTCAACTTGTCTTGCAGAATCGGATATCGTAAAAAAAAATTGTCTTTTCCCCCCTCCCTTCTTTCAGAAGAATAAACCCGTTTTCTTCTTCGGTAAAGAACATAAACCACATTTCAGCCTGCAGTCGTAAATCAAAAGTTGGAATTATGGATTGCAGCCGGTCCGATCGCCTCGGTGTACCATAAATTTAGAAGCGGGTATGGTAGATAGTACAGCCACAAAATCCTTGCTCAAGAACTTTTCGCATAATCCAATTATTCCTTCTGAACGGTAAAAGCCGTTTGCCGTATTACAGAGGCCGATAAACATACAATTTATCATGTGATTTGGAAGTGTTAGCAAAGGTTTTATATCATTTATCATTAAATATATATGAGAGCTTAAATATAATGAAAAGTAACAACAACGAACAGTGTTTAATGTTACCTTTGGTACATACACGTCTGACACGAATAATGTGTTGGAAATTATATATTGGGCTTTATGGCATATTTAAAATGCTAGATGACGTTTACAAATCCCTCTATATCATAGGAACTTATGAGCTGATAAAATTAATTTCGAACCGTTGTAAATAGTTTTGTTATAAAAACTGCTACGTTTGTTTGTTGAATATGTTTTAAAATACTTAAAAAAAATTTATGTCATTCAAAAGGTAGATTCATTACAAAAATTGCTGGTGACTTTTTAAAACTGTAATAAAAAAAGTCAAAGAGATATTTTTGCACAAATTAAATTAATGTGTGAAATTATCTAATGGAACAAGTTAATAAAATAAATGTAACCATATTCTTTTTTTAAAATTAAACGTATTTCAGTTTGTAAGAAATATTTAAGTGTGATTTACGTATTTACAGACAAAATATATACCAGCATAACCCTTGAGTCTGCTTTCCTCGAATTGAGCGCAAATTAACGCAAAAATAAAAAAAATAGGCAGTATAGATCTAAAAGGATTTCATCCAAATCTATGCATATAAGGCTAGTCTCTATGCTACAGTAAACATATTTTTGTACTTCCTTGTAAACTACAAAGGGTGTTATTGTTTTAAAAATACTAATTATGATTGTAAATTTGCAAGGTATAATCTTGTGTTTGTAATTGCAATAAGGAAAAACAAAGTTTTAAACATTTGTTTTATTCTGATCATGACAATAAAGTTGTTTTACGTGCCATTGTTTGGGGACAATGTTATGGACTTACCAAGTTCCGAACCTCTGTACCTGCTTTAACTGTTTTTAATTCTGTAACGTGAAATTAATACTAAAATTAACTTTATTCCAACAAAGGGGATAGGGTAGTTTCTTTGTAACTAGGCTATATAGTTTCCGATAAACCCATTTTTGGTGACTACAATGTGTTCATAAGTTATTTTACAAAGAAAATTGTGACAACTTTACAAATAAATAATTCTACAAGGAAAATATTAGTACTTTTATAAATATTGTTTGAGTAAGTTTTACAACAATTTCACTGTGCTGTGGACCTACAACAATAAATAATAGTACAATCAAATTTCGGAAAGTGAAGTGTTGAAACATAAAATTTATTTACTGTCGATCTAAGAGTTCTGGAAATACATGTACCGTATTTCACCGCATAATCGTCGTATATTTTTTGCCAAATTGGACGCAAAAAATCGAAGGTGCGACCATTATTCGAAAATAAAATTCCCGTGGTAAAATTTTTTTTAAACCAACATTTTTCGTCACTAACCCAATTTATATTAAAGTAACTCAATATTTCTGACAGAACTATTGACGTATGAACTCTGAAACAATGACTAAATTTCTATAACTTACTAGACCTTAAAGGTTATGTTAGTTTCGTAATTAAATGTGCACATTTGTTGGGAACACATTTCGTGATTAGCAGTATTTAACGGTAAATAGGCACTTTTGGTTATTAGAAACCCGATAAATCCAGTAGTTTTCTAAGTTCCGTTTCGCTTGAAGTTTTTTGTTTTCGGCATCTGCGAGTCCGCTACCGTTTATTACCGTTGCAGTGTTTACAAACTTCGTTTTTATTTTGCGATGTCATAGATATACTACGTTCAGTTGGGAAAGTCCACGCGCAAGACAAACACACAAGATGGCGGACAATTAAACTAGTAACGGCATGTTCCACTTTCATTCCAGCGGAATATTTTGGTACTAAATATAATCGATTCTTGCGGCAACCATTTTGTCCTAATAGTGTCGTACTTGAGCGTAGTTAACATCTCTGATGCAGAAACGTAAACGGAACCAATGCTGCGGTGCGACGATTATGCGATGAAATACGGCATTAAAAATTATGTGTTCGTGATGTCGTTAAATCTCTATTAGTCACATCAACTGACCTAGTGCTAAATGAATGCACAGTTCGATATAATTATAGAAAATATAAAAAATTCTACCGGTTTTTAAAATTCCTTACGGTGTACATAATTTAAACTCAAGTCGCTGTACCAAGTTCTACGCGTATACGAGCTTGATGAAATTTAGATAGAGCCCCATTTAGATATATTTCTTTTGTGATACGGAATTCTTCGAATATCCACTGTTTTGTTATATAAACATATAATTAACAAAATACAAGCAAGTCAAGTCGATTTCCTGTGTGATCAAAAATTGTTCAAATATTTACAGTTTTGAATATTAAATCAAAGTCAAGTCACTGCACTAAGTACTATAAGAAAAAAAGCGAGCGATATTTTGAAAATATGAATACGGCATTAACAAAATGCAAAACTATCAAGCCATATTACTTAGTACAATATGTGTACAAAGTTAGATGAAATTCGGTTGATAGGTTCAAATGTTTTTCGAGACACACGTGTCCATATCTGCTCATACGGACACAAACACAACCAGGTGCATTTAAATCAATTAAATACTAATTTATCAAATTGAAAACTTAGCTGGTATTCTATTATCAAATAAATTAAGCTACCAGAGTTGCAATTGTACGTTGTATTTGACTTTATCAATTGGCCAGTTAACAACAGTAGTTCGTCGCCAACATGAAACTTTGTATTCTGACTTGTGCTTTAAAATTGCATTCAGTTGTTTGGTTTCACTTGCTATCCTTGCTGTATACACAGGTTAAGATATTTGTGTCCCAGAATTGAAAACCAATAGCGTGTCAGAACATACACATCAATTGCGGCAATAGCACGTCAGAGTAGAAAGGATTAGTTGTTGTGAGGAGGAATAATTTTTTTTTTTGTAATAGAGTCATTGGGTTTTACGACTCGGGAACAGGGAAGTCATCACAGACGGTTTACACACAACTACACGCAAGGACAATAACTGAGAAAGGAATCGGCCATGGCTTGTATTAAGGAACCAGCTCGGCATTCGCCTGGAGCGATTCCGGGAAGCAATGGAATACCGAATTCAGGTTGGCCGGAGCCGGCGATCGAACCCGGGAACACTCGAACGCAAGACCAACGTATTACTTATCATTCGTTTTTTAAATAAAATGTTTGATACATTGGCAAGACTCAAGCGCCTTGCCACTGTCTTATACGTCCTTTCCCCTTTTTTTTGTTTTCGATATTTATGAAGCTAATTAATGTGATCCGAGTTGCGTTCAGGCAATTGATACAATAAAAATTTCATTATTGACCAATCGGGACTTAACAAATTTGCACCCAGCCGGGCCTGGGAATCGAACCAGTACCGCTCGTACCATAAACCGGTGCGCCGGCAACTACGCTACAGAGGTCGGCATTGTTGAGCCACTCGTTCGGTTTTTCGTTAGCAATATTTGTTGTTTGGCAAGAAGGATGTGTGTTGTTGCGACACTGGTGTGGTGTGAAGGCTAGGATGTGTATTAAGGAATTAGGTCATGAGCGGAGGGGTCAATATTCTTCAAGAATGACAGTACACTTCTTGATGTAGCATGTGACGGTGGTGTGTGTAGGTGGGAGGGCCGGAGACGACATACTTCAAGGGCGCAGAGCCGCTAGAAGGAAGTCGCAAGTTCCTCTCCATGCAACTGTTCCCGTCGCACTTCATCAACGGACAGCTGGTGCTCAAGTGCACCTCCTACATCGCCACAATGTACCGCCAGTCGACAGAGGCACGCTTTGGATCCAGGACCAGCGACCCTGTGCCCGAGAGAGGTATGTTCTACCACCACTGTGCACATTCACATACTCATCTGTAATATTATAGTGAAATATCTATGAATTTGATAGTTTATTCACCATTCACGGCACGTATACAAAACACTATGTTCTCAGCAGCAAGTTATTTTATGCCTAGTATCCTTAACGACGTTATTCAGAAAATGTTTTCTCTGAAAGGGTAGCAGAAACGTAAATTGGGTGGAAATTGAGTTTATCAGCGTTTATTTTCATTTGCAATTTTCTTTGTAAGAGCAGAGAAACGCTCATAGAAGAAAATGGATATTAAAACCATTAGAGAGCTTCATACCGCCATAAGAATAACTAGGCGCGGGAAATTGCTGTTTTAACTAAGATTGCTTGGATGGAAATCTAACGTGATAAACAGAAAGTAGCCTGTTTTTGCAGACTGTCCAGAAATTAAACACATGTTGAGGTTTAACGGTTGAGGATCATTTACGGAATTGAGAATAGCTACACGAGGGGGGAATTGTAGGCAGATTATTACTTCCAGCAGGATTGTCGCAACATTGCAGCAAGAATATAATCGTAAATAACACAGCCATTTATTGAATGCTAATAAGAAACAGCCATTTTTACATACCATACGCTATTGCGTCTAAATGGCTACCGAATCTCTTGACGAAAACCCTGTGTACGCACATGCATACATACATAATATTACATACACGTGTACGTATTAATATACGTGCGTATGTACGTACACCCACGCGTACGTACACACATACATGTACACACATACGTACACACATACGTACACACATATGAACGTACACACACATACGTACACACATATGAACGTACACACACATACGTACACACACATACGTACACACACATACGTACACACACATACGTACACACACATACGTACACACACATATGTACACACACATACGTACACACATACACACGCATAACAGACACATACATATGTACACATACATACGTACACACACAGTACACATACATACGTACACACATACGTACACACACATACGTACACATACATACGTACACATACATACGTACACATACATACGTACACATACATACGTACACATACATACGTACACACATACGAACGTACACACACATACGTACACACACATACGTACACACACATACGTACACACATAGGTACACACGGTCACACATACTGTTGCAAACTTTACTTGGTTAACTCTCGGATGTCTCAGTATTGAAATCTTTAAGAGAATAGTTCAAGGATGTCCCAACATTTAAATTCCCTACCAGAGTGGGTGACAGTGATGAGTAATCTGAGGTGTAGAAAGACAGTTGAAGCCAGTATTTAACAAAACCCTTTTATTACTCTGACTACACCTTGGTATCTGTTTAACTTGTATCGGCACAATCTACTCTGAGACGAAAGCCAACTTGACTGCAAACTCAACTTGCGTTTCTCGCGAATGCTTCGCGCTTCGACTCCGCGGACGGACTTCCTGCCCTGGCTGTGCCCTCCTGGACACCGGAGCTGGCTGCCTGACATTGTTGATGACCCTCTGGTTCGATGTCGGTGACGCCCGCACCTCGTCACTTCTTGCTGCGGCTGTCGCTCGCAGCCTTTTCGCAAGCCGGGGCCCGAGATGTTGTTAAAACATCCTCCCATAACTTTCCCCGCCCTCGGCTGCGTTCCTAACTATGTTGTTCTCGTAACAATACGTACGTACAAACATACGCACATACATACGTACACAGGGTTAGTCTGAAGGGCACCGACGAACGCCAGAAGGCGATTCCTTAGCAACATTTAAAACGAAAATGTAAGAACCATTTACCCTCAATAAATCATTGATGGAGTTGTGCGTCCTCGAACTCAGATTTCTGATTGCTTTTATAAACCAAGGGCGAATAAGCGATAAAGCAACGAATAGTTTTTTTGTCTTGTATAATGGCATCATTCACCGTGGAAAACGTTATCGGTAGTATCATTCTCTTTCACTTGTTAATTGGCGATTTCTACTCTATTTTTCCGTGAAATATTTAATAGTCAATTGTAAGAGATACCTGTAAGATCGTGAGTTCTTAACCAGCATGCCCAAAGTAACAAGTGATATTATTGTCCGAACACACACTGGTGAACTGTTTGCGATAAATACGTAGCGTCATGCAAATTAGTAAATTAATAAATATATAAGGAATTTTAACAATGGAGAAAAGCATTTAGTGTAATTGTCTGTTTACAGCCGAAAGAGATGATATAATTGTATAGTAAATACGTTGATAGCTATGAGGGGCTGTCCTCGAGGGGCGGGGACATCTGTCGGAAGCTGGCTCCTGATTGGCCCAATTGAACCAAAGCCTGCAGGTCAAGTGGCGGGGGTTTTGGCGCCGACGAGGAGCCAAGCGAGAGTCCGGTAATGGTTTTAGGGTAGACGTCGACGAGCCGCGAAGACGGCAGGGCGGAGTGCCACCGTCGGGCGTCGAGTTAGGCGTCGAGACGCCTTGGTGCAGAGAGGTAGACGTCGGAGAGCCGCGAAGTACGGTGAGCCTGGAGTGCCACGTCGGGACGCCGTCTAGGGTTGACGTCGACGAGCCGCAGAGTAAGGTGGGCCGGAGTGCCATCATCGGGCGTCGTTTTAGGCGTGCGTCGGGACGCCGTTTAGTAGAAGCTGCGAAGTACGGAAGGCCGGGACGCCTACGGGTAATATTTACAAAGAAAGTATTGAAAAACGTCGCGATTCGCTGGGTTGTCAGCTACGACGACGCCGCAGCTTACGTGACCTTCGTCGTGGAGATTAGTGGACGTAAAATCCTTAAGATTCATACCGACAAAGCTGGTGCAATAACGCTCCGTCATGAAAGGACAGCTACGACGTGCTACCCGGGAAAAGAACTTAACCGCATTATTAATTTACCACACCCAAGCATTCAGAACATTTTTATTAATTAATAATTTTTTTTTCAATAGCAAAGAGTCGCAATAGGCAAGCAAAACGCGTAGGAGGGAGACTAATTCTTAGGATAAATATTCGCTGAATTCTACAATTGAGATATACACATTTTGAAAGTCAATGTAGAGAAGCTACAAACCACCAATACTTGATAATTAGATTTGCCAACTTTATGAGTAAACATTAACCCAGAATGATGAATTTGTTAAGCGGGGTTTCTTGCGCCGCAATTAAATGTACGAGATTTCGGCTTCACAGAGGTTGTTCTTCAGATATACATACGTTAGCCGAGAAAATTTTTTCTTCAGAAAGTTGGCAAAAACTATTCTGTAGGATTGCTGTTTTTATTTTTTATTTTTTTTATTTTTGTGAATTGGCTTTGAGAAATCTACAATTCTGAACTGATTCCTTAAGCGCATAATTATATATATATATATATATATATATATATATATATATATATATATATATATATATATATATATATATATAAAATACCATGCAGCCGTTAAACGATGACCAGAATATCTTGATTTCACGTATAGCTCTGGCCTCATAAAGATCACACAGATTATAGGCGCAATAAATTTTGCAGTGTCGCTTGTCCTGAGTCGACGTCGAGACGGGTCACTTTCAGCGGCAAGACGCTGAGAAGTTGGTCGGTAAGTTTCGGGTGCGGTCGTCAAGGGGGAGGGAGGGGGATGCGCGAAGCACTCACGAGCTATTGATCTGCGGGAAATCTCCAACATCTGCTGACTGCAAGGATTTGTAACCTCTTGAGCGCGAAGGCGTGGGCCTACGATCCTCTCTCGAGAACGTTCATAGACCTCCTTTGTCCTCGTCACGCCATTTTCCACAGCCTCCCGCCCGCTCCTGGAGGATAATGGCAGATCCTGCTGTGATCACACGCTTCCTTCAACCCCCACTTCCCTCGGAGACAATTCGACTAACAGTTAGTGGACGCAAGCTTTATTTTTACGTTACTAGCGAGCAGTGTTTTCGTAGAATGTGTTTTTCAGTGCAGCTTCAAACAATGACCCTGTTATTTTATTTATGGAAAGTATGTGGTAAAGCCCAATACAGGTTTCTATGATTTTGTTTTACGATTACGGTTGATATCTTCTCAGCTACAACAACGTGAAAAAGCAATTTTTGTTAGCACTTTTGAGGAGCATGTAAATAATATATTTACTTAGCGGACGGCATTTTTAAAATCACAGGACTCGTGTTCGGCTTCGCTGTCGCCGTTGTGCGGCAGTACCACCCTAATCCTGAAGGCTTACCAGCCGTTACGCGCGGAAAGATACGAATGGGCTAAAAGTAGACATTGAGAAGGGCTTTTTTGAGTGCTCACTTTATCCCGAATCGCCTATAGCTGATAGGGTAGTTGAATACCACTCATAGAAGGAGATAACGCTTCCTTCAAACGCGGTGGTATGTAGTGAAAACCCTCTCACCCAGCAACAGAACCACCCACAGGTTAGCTGCGGGGAACCACTTTGCTGAGGGCCAGACTACCTAACCTCTACGAACCATAGGGACACAGATTGAAACGAGTTTTATTATCGTAAATAAACGCACTGGAAGTATTTTTAATAGTAACACAAGAAAAATTATGTTCTGTACATGACTCACGCACCAGCTCCATTAACTCGGTACCTCGGATAGCACAAATTTAGGGATTCTCTTTTTCTCTGTGTTTACCTATTAATTTGTATATAGTTATAAATGTGTTAACTAGGAGTATTGCAACAACACATATTTTAATTTCAACAAATAACTATGCGTATGACAAACACAGTTATCAGTGTTACAAGTAAATATCTCCAGTGACCCAGTTGTCTAGTTGTAGCATTAAACCGAAGATACATGGAGGTCGCCGGGTGACAGAGACTAAGGGAATATAATAGAGACATGTAAATCACCACACTGAGGTTCTCAGGTATGTAGCACACATAAGGGGGTTGTTTTCTGTATACCATACTGATAGTGAGGTGGCGCAAAGGAAACACGTTGGACTTGCATTAGGTAAGACCCGGGTTCGATACCCGACTCCAGCCATCCTGATTTTGGTTTTCCGTGGTTTCTCGAACGCCTTGATGGTTTCTTAACAAAGGCCATTGCCGACTCCTCTACTAGCTCCTGTCATTGTAGCAAGTTATGTGTCACGGTATCTAATTACCCCGTTGTCGACGAGACGTAAAGCTTACATACCGTACCTTCTACATATCGTGATTTATGCTTAATATTATGATCTAATTTTGACATTCAGAGCCTATCATGATATACATCAATACTTAATAGAGTTTCGTTAGTTTAATCGTGCTTACTATCCTTATTTGTAATGCGAGACTGAGATCAATAAATATTTAGTTAATTCTTACTTAGGATCTTACGGAGCACAACTATAAAAAAATTTGACAATAAAATAACCGTTAGAACAATGCATGCTTTACTTTTTTTTTTAAATATAATTTTTATAAAAGTTGTTTATGAAAAAACTAAACCAAAACCAAGATTAAAAGAAAACTATTAACTTCGGTCGTTGTTTTTTAGGGTCGTACATGTTGATTGGCTCAGGCCATTGGTGGAGAAGGAACACGTTTGAAAAATACCACATGGAAGGTAGTTATTAAGTAAATATTAAGGGCGCTGCCTACCTGAGAGCCCAAGCGAGAGCAAGGTTAAGTATTTGCCTCGTTAAATTATATTACGTGGTCTCAGTATATCATGAGTCTACGTGTATACCACCAGTGATTTTTTTTTGTTTATCTTGGTATGGCCCATATTGTTATAGAAACTTTAAGACTGTTTTAGTTCCCAAAAAAAAAGGTTAAGAAAATAAATATTTTCATGCTCGAAAACACTGGAAAGCACCTCCACATTTGTATTCACATATAAATATCCCCCCCCCCCTTCTGAATGCACAAAACCGTTTTCGTTCGAAAGCGATGTCAATGAAGGAGATGGGCATCGCATTCTAAAGACGCCCGTATACTGGCCGTGGGTTGGTGTGAGTGAGGCACGGCGCCAAGGGCGATGTTGACCGGCTCATCTTGTGCTGTATCGCCTCCCAAACGCCGCGCACGGGTGTAGTAGATAACTCGCCTGACTGACACTTGCAGTGGTGACCCCATATTTTTACTGGTGGAACATTTTAAGCTAATTGCTAGTCTAGAGTACTGTCCGCGCGCCAGCTCTGAGTTCCTGGCGGGTATGCGATTTTCGTTCGTAAATATATAAATAATACAACGCGGCTGATACCATGTGAACGCACGTACTAGCCTAAGTAACGTCGTAAGATGGGATGAATTTGCTACGGTTTTACTGTGGCCTACATGACGTTTACGACGAAAAATCCATACACGGCAGGGATTCAGAGCTAGCTTGCTTTAACCTTGTAGTTTAAGGAGTCAAGGAGTTCATTTTTTAATGCTATAGCGAAAGTACTATCAAACGAAGAAGGAAGGAAGTAGTAGGAGAATTTTCAGAAGTTCGGAGATAGGAGATGAATCTCCTACTGTACACTTCCTCGGCAATGTAGAATGTTAGCTGAGCACTGTGAGAAAATTTGATGGAATCAAAATAACTTCCTGTACTCTTGGGAGGCTGGCATTACAATCTCTGGAGTCTCTTATTTGCGTGCGTTTTCCAAGACTGCGGGACTGGTTCACAAATATTGTCTTAACATCTGCAATTCTGAAGTTATTTTGTTTGGCAGTAGCGATAGGAAACGGTATTCCCGCGCGCGCGCGCGTGTGTGTTGCAATGAAAACACGTATATTCTGTAAGATCGCTGTAAATTCAGTGTAATTGGCTCGAGTAGAAGTAGTTGTGCTTGTCACATTAAAAAAAAAGTCAGTAAATAGTTCGAATTGAGTGAATGGCCACTGTGATCAAAGTTAGTACATGAAAATTACTTTGTAAATTTTTTATGAAAAAAAAATCTCACTTAATACGAAGTATTTAATGAAGTTTAGCAAATCATAATAAATTGCAAATTATAGAATGTTTAAATGTTTTAATTACAAATAACTTAGTTACCGTAATAATAAACGAATATGTTCCTAATTAGCTACGTTACAGAATTACTAATTTAGTATGTTACTAAGTTAATGGATTTTAAAAGTTATTGTACTACTTCTATGTAACGTACTTCTATAATACAGTACTGTTTAGTTATATTATTTCTTAGCTACTATACTATATGCTGCCACACTACATAATTTTATCATATCACTGCAGTTATTTATTAAGATGGATCTAATTTTCGTTCCACCAATTCTACTATTTGTTCAGTTAAAACAAGAAATTACCAGGATAACTGATAAGCCTTCTTTCCTCAAAGTCGGTGCAATTTAAATCTGAAAGTTAAAATCCTTTACGTAATATATGAATATCTACTAATAATATTGATTCAAACGAATAAAACACGAAATATACTAACGATAACTCAGCTTACCAAGTAATATGAGAGTACCCAATTTAATAAACTTGAGTAAAATTTTTCCTGAGATGTCTTTCAACCATACAGATAAAAAACAGTCGCTGTTTTCAAAATACTACAAAAGGATGAACGAGATACACAAAAGTCAAAACTTGTATGTAGTACGTGTACCAAGTTGAATATAATTCTGAAAATATTTCATTAACGAAGTCATATAAGGCAAAAATTATAAAAATGGCTACCATTATTAAATTATGAGCACATAATGATAGAAATACATAAAAGTAGAATCGACTTTTTGCGTAGTATATGTGTATCAAGTTTGATATAATTAAAAAAAAAAATATTTCTTATAACACGTATTACTAAACTAAAAATATTAAATTTGCCGCAATTTTATATGATGACGGCGTGAACGATATACACAAAAGTCAAATCATCTTTATAATATAAAAATGACCACCATTTTGAAAGTACACACACAGGATGAACGAAATACACAATATTCAAGTCAGCTTTGTATGTAGCATATGTGTACCAAGTTTGTTGAAATTTTGTGAAATATTTCCTAAGACATGTGAAACTGTGCTTCGTCTTTACCATTTCTAAGGTTTCAAAACATGTGCCTTAAAATACCGAGTTAAAATGAAATTTATTTCATCGTGGCGAAAAAAACGTACAATTCATCAACAAATACTTCAGTATCTGAATCCTCGTAGCTAACTACGACTGAAGTTTGCTATTGTATCATTTGTTAGATGATACGTGTTTTACAGTTAAAAATGGCGCATTTCAAGAAACGTCTACACAAGTTTCAATAAAGAAAAAGTTCTCTTCAATAGATTAATGATGAATGAAATCCTTTTTCCACCTCTGTAACTCTGATGAAGCTCTTTTCACGGAATGAACTTCGGTGTCTCTTCAAACAGGATATCTGCTTTCCTGGAATCCCGAGATTTCTGATGAAGTTCCGTCACGGACGAACAGATCAGTTAACACTAGAGAACTTTTCTTGAACACTTTGCAGGTTTCTTGCAAGATACCTTCAAAGCGTCTACGATAACCGTCGTGGGTCAAAGGGCACGCAAATGCGGACAAAGGTGGCATTTAGAGCGCGCGAGCAAGAGGGGGGGAAAGAGGGGGAGAGAGGGAGAGAGAGCAGATTCAGATCGTTTCGTATTACGTAAAAGTTCAATGTCAGGGTAAGTGTGTTAGAAAATGTGAGTTACCTGCTTGAATAAAGACATATAATTTTGTAAGGTTGGAAAATCAAATTTAACTGCTTGTATATTTAAACGAATTTTTCCTGAGTTCTGCAGTCAGATTACTGTATCGTCCACTGTTTGGTTCCTGTATAATAAATGGATACTTGGATTATTGTAGGATTGAGTTATTTCTCCCATTAAACACAACGGGATATCCGAAAGTTGCTCCAGTAAGACCACACCTTCAACGAAGACTATTCGGGTTTGGATTCTATAGGTTATTTAGGATGAACCGAACACTTTTAAACCTTAATTACGTTTATATTTCGAGATTATTTACAATTTCCTGCCACTTTTTAGTATAAATAAAGCTACCTTTAGGCGGTTCGGTTTAAAGTGGCTAACCTCTCTGGACATGTCACTTGATGTTTGTGCGTGCAAGATAAATTGTACAGTCAGTAGGAATCTATCCAGTTTGATAAAAAAAATTAGGTGTACTATTTTATATAAAATACAATCATGTTGATTTCGGTTGCTTTGATTAAGTATGATTGTATTTAAATAGGAAAATACATATAACTATATAGCATAATTTTGCTGCCAACCACACAAGCAGTAAGAAAACTAGAGTTGATGTTGCATTATGTGCAGTAACAGCTAGTGATATTTTTCAAAAGTAAAATTTATTCCGAACGACCAACTATAATTAACAACCAAAGTGTGCGGATTATATAACATTCAAAAGTTAACATTCCGGATCACGATAAATAATATTATTTTTACTTATTATTCTAGACAATGTGTTCCTCATGTGTGCGAACCGCCTACACACAATTTCAAGCCAGGTTTTTGTACGCAGGAAACACAGCGGTGGTTGATATTGGTCGGAGGTTATTTTCTATACACTACAGCTTCCCTCACCCTCGCAATCCGTCGCTGCTCCATATTCACCTCACATCATCCCACTCCGGCTCTCAAGTCTTCGATGCTAAGTGCTCGCCAACATCATATCACAGGATGTCCGGAATACGAATATCCACTACGAGAACCCTTATGATACTGCATTGAGGGCGCCGCCTACCACGAGTTTGCAGTGTGTTCGTAAATACGTTTATTTACGAAACTTTTACACGTGTACCCGTTGTGTCAATGTACGAGAAGAGAACACGCTTCGGACAACGACGGAGTGTTATTGTTACGGGCTCGGTATACAGCAATTTTAATCACCATGTTTATGTTTTTCATTTGTATAAGATATTTTTTTATTTTAGACACAAAACGTGACTAAATTTGGCTCCTATTAACATTTTTTATCTCTCATGAAAGCAACTGACATACCAAACTGAAAAAAACTCATAGTGGATAAACACGTCACAGGCTACATTTTCACGTACATAAGAACAAAGAATTGAATTTAGATAAAAAAAATGCTGAAATTTAAAATAAAAATATGAAAAATTCAATATTTTTTTTTAAAAGACAAATATATTCTATTTTGTGGTTTAACATAGCTGGATTTGTAGTCGACAACATCGTTATTCACTGTGATTTTTTTCAGTTTCGCAAGTGACTTGGTTTTATTGTCGTCCTTAAATCGGAGACTTGCAAATTTTGACTTTATGGAGCCATTACGCAAAAACTATGCGAGATAAAAAATTTTTAGAAGAGAAAAATTTAGTTACATTTGTTTCTAAAACAAGAAAAAATAACTGGTACAAACTTAAAAATAAACACGGTGGTGAAAATTGCGGTACACCGCGCAGTAAGGCACCAACCTCATGAAAAACACTGTTTCTAAGACTTACAACATAGCAAAATACGGCATTTTAAAAATTGCCGTACGTCAACGTGTACTAACAGAATGTACGTGAAACTCGGATAGAAACTTACATTGAACTTTGCTTCAGAATTTTCATCAATACAATTGTATAGTAACCGCTTTAAAGTTCCGTAGTAAAAATGGGTCGGTGGGAATCTTGTCCGCCTAGCTCGTTATGGCGATGCGGCATTTGATGCGCGCTTCAAGGTCGCCCATACAGCTCTGTCACTTCTGAGCCTCTAACGCGTGCCTTTGAGAGTGCGATAAACAATAAAAGGAATGTCCAAATTATCGTCACATCTAGCTGATATCTGACAAAATAGATAGATTTTGCGCAGAGCCAACGGGAATCCGGAACCCAAAGATTGTTTCGCTCTTGTTCGTTACTTGCGATAGGTATAGGCCATCAACGATAAAGTGAGCGCTTGGAAATTCTTATTCAGATCTATTTTCAACATAGGTATTTATTAGTAGTGTTTATACTTACATGTAAGTTGAAAGATAATAAAATTAACCAAAACATATCCAAGGAAGGGTGTCCAAGTGATCACTTTATCGGGAATTACCTATATGAGAGTGTCCACGGTAGTGTAGTGGTAAGATGAGAGGGTTTTAAGCCCTTTAAGGGCGTTCAAGTGCGATATAATCATAATTTTATATTTTTATGAAATATTATTAGTTCTGTAGACGATACTTGTGACTGCAGTTTACTCTTAGGAAACAATTTTAGCTCTCATAGTTTTCTCATAACGGGGTGTCAAAGTCAAAATTTGCTTGTGTGGAAACCAACCGACCCACATAAATTCACTGACAACTTACGTCCCGTGAGCTATGCAATGAAACATAAAAAAAAAAAACACAACGTAGTATTTCGAATTTTAAAAAAATCGCAAATGTACAAAAAGTTGCGAATTCAGCCATTTTTTTAAATACAAATAAACAGCAGTCAGTGGTATTTATTCAAATGTTTTATTACATAGCCCATAGTAATGTTATTTCACTGTGAATTATTTCACTCACGTACGTAAGTCAATTGCTTTTCACTATTTGCATGGCAGCAGAACTTACAAATTTTGACTTGGACGCACCGTTATGAGAAAACTATGCGAGCTAAAATGGTTTTTTTAAGGAGAATCTGCACTCATAAATCGTCTACAAAACTAACACTGTTTCATGAAAATATAAGATTATGATTACATCGCACTTGAACACCCTTAACAGACTATGAGGGTGAAGTGAAGAGACAGCACATCAATGGCCGAGTCGTGGTTCGAACTCAAGACCTCTCGCACCGTAGGCCGGCGCTACGGAGACTGACTCACTTCGGCGTAGAGAGTGGACGTCGTTAATGAGGGGAGGCTGCAAAGGGGGAGGCACTGCGCTACAAGAAGAATTTATTATTCCATGCGAAAATGTAGATTGCGTGAGATATATGAACATATGTAGGGATTGTTAAACTTGTATATAGCCATCTTTATTATTTAAATTTCCATACTTATAAGACTGTTAACATCATTTTAAAAATATGCAATCCTAGTTGTAGCTTAGCTTAAGGGCATGCCGAAATATAGTTCTTCTTTACTAACTTGGTAGACGTCTGTTTAATTTTTATTTTCCAGTAAAGCGTCTCGAAATAATGCCCTTTTCAACCTCTCAGCACCATAAAAGCAAAACCGTTACAAACCAATCCCGGAAAACTAGCGCAATTATGTGAGAATACCGATTGTATTTCGACTCCAAGATAACTGGTAAGAACACATTATACAGGGTGAGTCATCAGCTCTGCGACAAACTGTGACAGGATGTTCCTTGCAAAATAACAGTTAGAAAATGTCTGGCAACGAATGCCTGGAAACCACTCCTAAGGGCAGGAAACCCCTGTGAAGATGGGGTTGCAAGTATGGTTTTTATTGAATTTGACGGGAACCATTTGATATTAAGGGATGAAAATTTGT
>PNEQ01105815.1:0-37373 GCA_003012365.1 Medauroidea extradentata
TCTGACGTAATTCTTCTAAAGACATTTTGTCCTTATCCACACCAGGAATTTTCAAATCCGCTAACAGCTGACCCAAGGTAGCTTTAGACAGATCTTGGATCCAACTTGACCCACTCAACGACATGGTGTGATGGTAAATATTCAGTGGAAAACAGACGTAATCAATATATATAATTATATAATATAATAATAAATAAAAAAAATAAACAGAAACTCCTTAATTGTAAAACGGTAACCAACGAAATATCCGTTCTGCGTCTGCTAGCCTAACGGAGGCCAGCAGAGTGGCGCACTACTTGATACGTAGCCCTTCGTATGAACAACCTAGGGTTATAACAAGCGTAGTTTAAAATTAAAGAAGGTAAGGTGAATCAACATATTTATTGAGATTAACAATTACAAGGTAAAGTAACGGGCCTCCAAAATTTACGATCGATCGGGCGGTCGCGGGGGTGCCGGTAAAAGTAGAATGGGAACTTTCAACCCAAAATATTAATATTTAATTGAAGTAGGACCAGTTATTATTTAATCTCACGCGTGCTTACTTAAACTCTTCATCAGAAGTCATTTCATATAATTTACCACACATACCTCTCGTCACCCCCGCGAAGCCGCAATAACTCGAGCGTACACCAACAGTCGCAGAACAGTCACTAACTGACGGCCCACGAACACCGCCGTAGGAAGGCTCGGAGAATCCAGCAGACCCCGCACCACTCCGCGCAAGCAAATAGTCCCTCGTACTTCGGCTCTTCTCGGATATCACTCCAACAAACAAGTTCCCATAAATACAAAGTCGTCAATCAACCACTGGCAACCACTGCAACCACTGCAAGTCAATCAAAAATAAGCATGTGGCGAACCACACGCCACACTGGTTCCTACACAAGTGAGGACTAGGATAAGTACAACCAACACGGTTTTGCAGAAGCTTAGGTTCACACGTAGCCTTCTCTACAGGCTTAATATAGTCTACTGACTAGACTCTGCCTCAGTCTACAATTTTACCAGAGCAGATATATTAGTAATATGTCTGGTTCCTACACAAGTGAGGACTAGGATAAGTACAACCAACACGGTTTTGCTGGAACTCAGGTTAAACACGTAGCCTTCTCTACAGGCTTAATATAGTCTACTGACTAGACTCTGCCTCAGTCTACAATTTTACCAGAGCAGATATATTAGTAATATGTCTGGTTCCTACACAAGTGAGGACTAGGATAAGTACAACCAACACGGTTTTGCTGGAACGCAGGTTCACACGTAGCCTTCTCTACAGGCTTAATTATAGTCTACTGACTAGACTCTGCCTCAGTCTACAATGTAACCATAGCAGATATATTAGTAATATGTCTGGTCCCTACACTAGTGAGGACTAGTATAAGTACAACCAACACGGTTGTGCTGGAACTCAGGTTCACACGTAGCCTTCTCTACAGGCTTAATATAGTCTACTGACTAGACTCTGCCTCAGTCTACAATTTTACCAGAGCAGATATATTAGTAATATGTCTGGTTCCTACACAAGTGAGTACTAGGATAATTACAACCAACACGGTTTTGCTGGAACTCAGGTTCACACGTAGCCTTCTCTACAGGCTTAATATAGTCTACTGACTAGACTCTACCTCAGTCTACAATGTTACCAGACCAGATATATTAGTAATATATCTGGTTCCTACACAAATGAGGACTAGGATAATTACAACCAACACGGTTTTTCTGGATCTCAGGTTAAACACGAAATTGGCTGGAATGCCTACTGTCTAAGTGCACTTTGTTGTAAAATATTACGTCTGGTTTCGACGAATTGAGGACGAATCTACGTACCAAAGCCGTGGTTTTGCTGATACTCAGGTTCCGCCTATGCTAACACAAGAATATAACTATAGTCTATAATAATTTCAATGCCTCATTGTACATACTTATAAAGGCAAGTGATTATGGTTATATATACATATACATTTATATATATATATATATATATATATATATATATATATATATATATATATATATGGTTCATACAGAGTGAGGACAAGGCTACGTGCAACCACAAGGTGTTGTTGGAATACAGGTTCACACTTAGCTATCTCTAGATACTAACTATTATCTTACAATAGACACTTTCGCTGATATTGTTGTAAAAGCAAGTGGCTATAGTAGTATAGGGTCTTGCATTTCTGAGTGTGGACGAAGTTACTTAAATACAGTACGGTGTTCCTGGAACAAATATTCCTCCATAGCTTTGTTTAGAGATTTTCTATACACTTTTAGTAGATAAATCTCCGGTGTACGACATTGTAATGGTAGGTAACTATAGTTTACATCTGGTTCCTAAGGGTGAGAACTAGGAAATGTACAGCCAGCAAGATTATGTGGTTATTCAGGATCACCCTTAGCTACCTCTAGAGATTTACTATAAATGTATAGTAGACAAAGATCTAGTGTACAATGTTGTTAGGAGAGGTTACTATAGTTATATATCTTATTCCTTCAGAGTGAAGACAAGACTACTTACTAACAGCAATGTGTTCTTTTAACTAAGGTTAACACTTGGCCACGGCCGTAGAAGAACAGGTCTGGACACTCGCCTGGAACCTTGACCTCGTTGTTGTTTGGCTGCAGTTCACCAAGTTCTAAGATATTGATATTAAAGGAAATAGCTAAGAGTATACGTACATCAAGCATGGTGTTCCTGGAACTCAGGTTCCCCATTAACCATTTTAGAGACTTACTATAATCTTACAATAAACACTCCTTCAGTCACATTTGTATAAGAAGGTGATTATAGTTATGTGTTTGTCTTGTACTATATTAGATCGATGCTTCATTTAAACATCAAGGTGTTCCTTCTATTGAGGCTAACCTTAGGCTAGCATTAAAACTTACAAGTATATGTAAACTACACAATGCCTCAGTATACATTGTTGTAAGGGCAAGCGAGTATAGTTATATGTCTGGTTCGTAAAAAGTTGGACAAGGCTAAGAAAATTCAGCAAGGTGTTGTTGGAACACAGTTTCACACATAGCTATATCTAGAGGCATACAATAATATTACAATTAATAGAGCTGTATTTTACATTTTTACAACCGCAGGTTACTATAATTAAATTCTGGTTCCTACAGAGAGAGGACGTGGTTACAAACAATCAGCAAGGGTTGTTGGAACACAGGTTTAACCTTGGCTACTTTTAGAGTCTTAGTATATGAAACAACATAAGTGTACAATGTTGTACGATCAGGTGACAGTAGATAGGAAATGTATGTCCGGGGACAACTGGCTGGTGGCTTCGGATTCTCGGATTCGCGGCAGCCATCTTGGATGATGTCGCCCGCCGCCATCTTAAATTATGTCACCGGCCGCTATCTTGTTTCCCGACGCCATATTTTTCCGGCCGCCAGCTTATTTCCGGTAGCCATCTTGGATTATGTCACTTTCAAAATTTTCCAAAATATCCCAAAATTAAAATATTTTCAAAAAATTCTACAAATAATTTTGTTTCTGGTCACCATCTTGGAATGAATTCCCCCACCCCCATCTAATTTCCACAGTCGTTTGTTTACATGTTATGGAGGCTGACATATTTAAAGTTCCCACCAAAATAATCTATTATTATATTTAATTCTAGGAATGACCACCAGGGGGTTTGAGATGTCATTTTTCTATCCTATTTACTCACCTGATTCTTCTCCACCCGTATACATATGAGTTTAAGGGTGGGGTGTAATGTACCATAGGCAGGACACTCACCGCTATCACAAAACATTATTTTTTTTTTTAAATATCTACCTAGAGCAGGCAAAATAGACAAGTATTATATATCACCACAATCAATCATGTTCATTTCATTTTTTAAAACCTTTTATAGAAATGTAATAGTGGCATGTAAATACTGATTGAATGTACAAGGACTGTTGCATCTGATGCTCTATAAAAAAGTTATGACAGGCTAATAACAACTCTCAACTTACGCAATGTTAAGTTTAAAAAATAATACATTTATTAAAACACTATATAAACAACACAATAAAACACTATATACAAAATATTTTCACTATGTACACAGAACACTATCATTATTGAGGCGGCTGGGCAGGTCCTCGTCCCAGCCATGTCCGGAGGAGAAGAGTTTACTCCTGGAAGTGAGCAGTGGTAGTGTGGCAGTGGCGGATCTCCGCAACAGCATGCTGGGCTTGTAGCTGGAGCCGCAAGTCCTGGAACTCCTCCTGCTGGCCCCGAACCTGGGCCCGCAGCTCAACTAATTTACTAACACTAATTTTTACATTGGTATTTACATTTCTCTACGTTCCCAGTCATGAAAACACTACAAGTTTTGAAATAAT
This sequence comes from Medauroidea extradentata, assembly GCA_003012365.1. Taxonomy (NCBI): domain Eukaryota; kingdom Metazoa; phylum Arthropoda; class Insecta; order Phasmatodea; family Phasmatidae; genus Medauroidea; species Medauroidea extradentata. Next base: position 4,348 of record PNEQ01105815.1, read on the forward strand.
CTGTCTCGCATCCGCAGAATTTCTCCTCGCAACCTTCGCACTTCTTCTAGAACACTACAATTAATATTACACAAAGAGCTAGTGTTGTGGGTCGTTATCGCTATCTCCTTCTTGAACAGATGTACCATACCGCCGCATGTAGCTCACATAGCGTCACTTCCTCCTACTCTTCCTGTTCACAATCACTGCACACTTCGTCCAGGTCCTTGGTTCGTACGATGGATAAGCCCATTGTTGAACACAGAGCGTACTCACTGCATTCATCCTAAAGGGGTAAAACCTCAAACTTGGAGACACCCGGGTATGGTAGCCCACAGCAGTGGTAGAGATGGATACACTGGTGTAGCTGATTTACAAACTGGCGACCTGCTTCGGTCGCGCATACTAAAAATGAGTGGTTGTGCTGGAGTATATGCCTCCTTGTGAGACGAATTATAATCATCAAATACTGCGGCGTCTTCCTCTAGCAAGACATGGAAAACTTCCTTCTCACTCGACAAGACAATATGAACTTGCAGAGGTGTAAACACCAGCTAGCCTCCCTGTCGCATCCTCTCTTCGCACGCCGGACAGGTCTCTACGCGCGCGGAGCATGACTCAACCAGGTCTGCGGCCGCGCACGGGACAGCCCCGCTCCTCGCGAGGGGAGAAATTACGAAACAGCCCGCCTTACCCCCGACCAGCTCATCACCTCGAGTTCCAACACGTTCAGAGTATATGTGCGCAGTCATCACAGACTGCCTTCCAGGCACCCAGTAGCAGTTTAATACCATTGCCAGTAAAATAACATTTGCTAATAAATAATAACACAGAAATTAATTTTAAACAATAATATTTATTCCTTCATACATAATTCACTATATTTAAACATAATGCCTGATTTACGAATCCAACTATTGTGGCTTGCATCGAACCCCAAGCCATCGCACAAGAACCTTATTTCCTTTCTTCTTCAATACCGTCTCGACCAAATATGTATTTTTTGGATACTTGGTAACTTGAATTTCTTTGCCGTAGAAACCTCCTCGAATAGCCTTGCCTTCCACATCTTCTAGGTAGTAGGTCCTTGGTTCGTAGTGACGAAACTTGACCACTTTAAATATTTCAGTACTCCAGTTTGGTGTGTAGCCTTTCGTAAATGTTCTCTTCACTCACTATATACTTACATAGTCTCTAACCTTCGCTTTAGGCTTGTGCAGATACAGTTTCTTCTCATTTTTATAAATAGTGAACAGTAAAGAGTTGTCTTTGACATCCACAGGCTTTTTGTTCGTGGTCCTATGTACTTTATTATTATATATTGACACAAGCTCGGGTAATATATCCATTTACTTGTAGCTTCCTTTCGCTGAAAAATTTTCCCAAACGTCATTCTTCAGTGTACGATTAAAGTGTTCACGATACTAAACTTAAGATCACTAGGTATTTTATGTTTTGACAATAGTACTTAAAATTACTGAATGTATAATTTTTTGCAGAGGTCAGTATGTAAATTCTAGCACGGACCTCTGTCTTGCAAAACAATGTTCATTGTATTTGTTATATCCCCACCACTCTTAGTTTTTATGGTTACAGCCCACGAATATTTAATGTAGCAGTCAAGAACAGCCAGAATATACTTACAGCCTTTATTCTTGCGAGCATAAGGAATCATTTCAACCAAGTCTGCTTGATACAAGTCCGTCAAAGCAAACACCCACACTATACTTCGTGACCAGTTTCACATTACAGCTTGTAAAGCTCGCTAGCCCTTATTTGGTGTCTCATTCTCTGTAATCATCTAAACATAACTGTTCGTTGATGCTGGATATTTCACTTGCATAACTATTATTTGCATCCTGCTAAGAGACAGCTAGTATACATCTGTCTACAATTTCGTTAACATCATTCCAGTATACATATTCAGAAGTCTCCCATCTTCCCTTTTATTACGTAGATCGAGACCAGAACCTATGTATGACCTGCACAACTATGTGCATTCTCTGCAAACATGTCCTCACACACCTATGCTTTCACCTCACTCTCCTCAATCAGCTCCTCACACATCTATGCATCCTCATCATATATCTCAGCCCCCATTTACTTATGCTAGGCATGGCTCCACACATGCTCCTCACGCTCCTCATTCTTCTCAGCTCCACACATAGCTCCACCCTCTCTGCATACCTCACACCATCCAACCACAAATTCTGCATGCTTCGACCTACTCGAGAGCTACTATATTTCATTTGTCATTAGTTTTGCTGTATGGAAACTATGTTTCATTGATTTTACTCATGTGTTAATGCAAATTTCAGGTATCCTACAATGAACTTAAAATAATACTCATTTACAGTCCACTCACACCAGACTTCTACAAAGTCTTATAATTTTCTTACCTTGTGTAGTAGGATTTACATTATTTTTTATTTTGTGACTAAAGTATTCTTCGCTTCCACTTATTCTATATTAACATTAAAGTCACGGGACCCACATTCAACTAACCATTTCCAGCCAACCATTACCTGTCCTCAACCTTACTAGCAAGGCCTATATGACATAATGCGATCCAGCAACCAGAAAACTTTCAGTATGATGTTAATTATCAATGTTCTCATCTTTCTATATAAAATTTCACAACACCAGCACTATATTTTAATTTGTTATAGTAAATTTTAATTAATTTACAGATATACATTATCCAACCACCATGCCAGTCAATCTATCTTATATCTGATAGTATTCATAACAAAACTCAACCTCCCAGATCAATTTCACCTTAACATACCTTTAAGTGCCTCAGAAACCATAAGCGATCCTGACATCAAGTAAAATTTAGGAACATTCGGCCATATTACACAGCCATAATTAAAGTATACACCAACCTAAACTTAGCAACCATATAGTTCAAACCATCTATATCATGAACCATAAAAACCTACCCTTCTATTGTACTAATCGTTAACAAAATCTTACCAGACAGTTCAAGGAGGTGAGATGCCATTAACATTCACAAGAGCAGAGCAGCAGTTAACTTCTACAGTTATATTGTACATAAAGAGACCAACAAAATTGTCATCTAACAACTGAGTTAACTACTACGTACCACTGAAACAACTATATAAACCACAATTTTATTCATCACATCAGTACTCCTAGTATAAACATACACACCACCCTTTATATTTACCTTAAGAACACAACGACAAAGAGTAAAAGTAAATAAAAAATGATACAACCAATCTACATACATATCATCCATCGCCAAAACAAAACCAACATACACTAATCAAACCTCTAACACACTTCATATCGCAGACAAAAATTCCGCTGTGAAAATCAAGCTGTACATTAAAAAAAATATATCATTTCAAAACAGTACACTATTATGATCAAACGAAACCTTTTAATCACAAAATGAACTACAGGCACAAACACTTAAAATACAACCAATGAAAACCACAATCACAGCCATAATTTTCTATGCAAACATCAATACTAGAATAGTCCCATTCACCACAAGCAAGACACTTCTCCCTACGCATCGCACATAGCACCGGAGGCACCGCACATATCACCGCATATAGCACCACAGTCACCGCACATAGCACTGCAAATGGCACTGCAGACACAATCATCATCATCTTCCCATCCATATCTTCCAACCACCAGAAGCACATACACTTGAGGCATTGGAAATGTCCCTCGCTCTCTACACAAAACTCTACACCCCTGTAAACATATCACCATATGTACATAGCTCCACACCTAGCTACACATTAGCCTCACAACTACATACATATATGTCTTTTCAGTTTATACATGCTCATACTTCAACACATGATACCCGCTCCTCAAAGGCTATACATGAGAAGCACATTTAGATGCGAATTATAAATAGTGGTGGAGAAAACCAACAATATTTGACAAGCTGAGGCTCCAACCATGATGCTCTAATGTAGCTCGCTGGGCACGACTTCTCCTCTCATGCTGACCCTTCAATAGAATGAGGGGTATGTACCTTTGCTGTGTCGAGGATCCTCCAGATATCCAAACGGGGACCAATCCCTATCTTGATGTTGGAGTCATTCTGAGATTAGGCATAATGAACTAGCAATCTCCTCCTCATCGCCGTCATCGTCCTCCTCTCTCTTACATTATCCATTGGCGAAGGCAGCCTTCTCATCATCGGCGTCCTCCTCTCTTCCACCACAGGCACTAAATGTGCCACGACGATCACAGGATGAACGAACTATTGTTGGCCTTTTTTGTAGGGAGTCCTGGAGAAGACAGCAGGTCACTTAGCTGACTCAATAAATCAACAACCGTTACCTCATATTCTTCTTCGCAGGTGTAGTGATGTAGACGAATCAGCAGTGGTGGTAGTGGTGGTAGTGATTAGGCTGATGATGTTTCTTGAGAAGTCCCTGCAATGACAGTATTGTACAGTTCGTCGAATATTTCGTCGCCGCTGCTGTCCCACTCACATGTATTACACTCAACCTTCTACTGCAAACCGAAGCCTCAAGAGCCCAGGAGAAACTACTCCTTACTAGTCTCCCATTACGCATGCCCTAGTCTCCAACCATTATGTTGCAAGCCCACCCTCCTCCCTTCAAGTGTTCATAAATATATGTCAGCACCTCAGGACCAACCATAGGTGCCATTAAGTCATCCTAGTGATGCGCAGGCCTCCACGTGCGAGAAAACCACTTCTTGGAGGGTAGGGTGTGAGCATGTGCTCAAGGGTCGCAGCAAAGTGCGAGAGTTGCCCATCTTCGAGCTTAATGTCCCAGCTCATCAGACACCAGGAGCAGTCCAGCACCCTGCCGATATGATGACGAATACAGTTATGTGCAATAACACAACAAAATTATCACCTCAATATATAACATGTTCAAAGTTTGTTTGCACAGTCATCACAGACCTACCATTCCCAATAAAAGGCCATCCATTTCTTATTAATAATTGTAATGAAATTCATTAAAAATATATTTATCAATTCCTTTATAAATAAGAAAGCGTGCTTTACATTAATTAAATGTAATGATCGATTGGCAAATTCAACTGTAATGTCTTACATAGAACCCAAGCCAACATACTAATACTTTATTTCCTTTACTCTTCAAAACCTTCTCGACTGAATACGTGTTTGGATACTTGGTAACTTGAGTTTCTTCGACGTAGAAGCCTCCTCGAATAGCCTTGCCATCCACATATTCTAGGTATTAGGTCCTTGGTTCGTAGTGTCGAGTCTTGACCACTATAAATATTTCAGTCCTCAAGTTTGATGGATTAGTTTTTAGTAATTGTTTTCTTTATTCACAGTATCCAGACATAGTATCTAACCGTTACTTTAGGTTTTTACAGGTCCAGTTTCTTCTCATTTGTATAAACAGTGTGCAGTAAAGTGCATTCCTTGTCATCCACAGGCTTAATGTTCGTGCCCCGATGTACTTTGTGATTTTATTTTGACAGAAGCTTGAGTAATATATCCACCCACTTGCGACATCCTTGTGCTGATTATTTTTGTTCCACTTTTCCGTCTACAAAGTACAATTTAATTGTTCCACGATACTGTTCTTCATGCCACAGTTGGTAGAGTAGTGGTTGTTTTATGTTTTGGCATCAAGACTTAAAATGACTGAATGTAGAATATTTTTGCAGAGACCCACATGAGGCACTTATAATAAACCTCTATCTTCAAAGTATAAATAAAAATTAGCATAACAATTTTATCACTATTATTCACAATTTGCTTGTGACGACTCATTCTCTAAGTCACTTTGTACACCCAGTTGGAAAATATTGACAATATGATCTCACACACATGATCAACCGATTCCTGGAGGCACTGGATTATCCTATGGTCTACCTGAGCGGGTCCTAACTGGTTCCTACAGGCTCTGTTCGATTCCCTTCTCAGTTTCCCCATGTAGATCTTCTAATACCACAGTAAATGTGTCAAGGCTACATAAAAATATGTATGTATCAATGAACACATTTCAAACAGAGTGGACAGTACGATTCTCCTCGTATCACATATCACATCCAGCTCAACAGCCTATATTCTTAAAATCGTAATAGACTGCAAGACGGATAGGTAGTCACCACAATGCACAAGCTATACATAACTGGCTGGAGCAACCTCCAGCCTCACAGGCACTTGCCAACACAACGTACGAATCTGTCACAGAGAACGCACATATCACATCAGCCATCATACTATTAACATTAATTTCAAAACATTCAGAAGACACACTCAGTCTATACTATCATACAAGCTGTAAAAATAATTATTGCGGGAAGGCAGCCAACATCGCCCATTTGAACCATTCCGAGAGTGAATCAGCCACACAGACAAGTACCAAATGTCATAACCAATAGCACATATTCTGTCATATATTGTAATCATCCTACCAATATAGTATCCCATTTAAGCATGTGTATACGCAGCACTAACCATTGAGTCTAAAAATTATGTCACGACCCTATATTTTATCCAAAATAACATTAGTCATACATCCTCACAGTCTCATTTAACAAACTGAAGTAACATATAAACAACAAAAATTCAACCAGATAAGTCTTGTAAGCAATGCTGAAAACTGAACTACTTTCTACACGACAGCAAATACCACAGGCTGAAGTAAAAAGATTGTCTCAGTACCTGCAGTTCCTCCCCAACGAGCGAGAAACCTTTCCTTTACATATGTTAGCATTCACTTTCACATTATCTTCGTATGTGAAAATTAGTCACAGATATTACAATGGTGACTATTATATCCAACACACTATGATAGTTACCTCGATGAAACCCACGCCACTCATCTCAAGTAACTACTAGAAGCTTGCCAGCAATGCAGCTGTTGCTGTTAACAGCGTGTAGAAGAGTCTATAAACATAACACAATGAGGCTAGTCATCGTACAGCATGAGAATCATTCGTTCGGAAGACAGATGTATGAAGCCTAACCTTTAGTAGTGCAAGATAGTATTTGTCTTTATTTGATTATTTGCCTTGCGATCTTCCATTCAACGTATTACACAGATATGTGTATTTTAGGTTGCTATAACACATATCTGAAACACTTTAGTCACGGAGAACATTCGAGTATGCCTTTATACTGCTGTAGACATGAAGGTACATGTTAACAAACATACAAGGTCAATTCACGTGGTCCTATAAAATTTAAGATGTGGCTTGAATGATTGTTTGGCAAGTCCGAGCCACAGGAGGAAGAAGAAGACCAGAGACCTTTAAAGTCGAGAAATATTCCAATTTATAATGCCGATTATGTTGAGGAAGCTGTTGCAGCCAGCTTGGAGAAGAACTTTGAGGAGGAGGAGGGGGAGGAAGACTACATGAGCAAGGGCGCAGGTTGGACTTCGTTTTCTTCGTGCAAAATGACAGGCAACCATCTAAGATGTGTCTCGAGGAAGGGTGTGAGGAGGAGCATGAGGATAAGCCTGATATGGAAATTGCGGTGCTAATTACAGTGCTAATTGCATTGCAAACTGCAGGGCTAAGTGGAGTGTCTGCGGTGCTATGAGCGACTCTCAAAATGTTAGGCCTACGTCATTGTTCGGTGCCTGCGAAGCATAGGGAGCTGCAGATCCCTACGCACCGCAGGCAGCCTGCAGTACATAGGGGGGTTTTCCCTATGCCCTGCAGGCACCGAACAATGATGTAGGCCTAACATTTTGAGAGTCGCTCATAGCACCGTAGACAGTCCACTTAGCCCTGCAATTTGCATTGCAATTAGCACTGTAATTAGCACCGCAATTTCCATATCAGGCTTATCCCCATTCTACTTCTCATACCTTTCCTCGCGACACATCTTGGATGGTTGCCTGTCATTTTGCACGAAGAAAACGAAGTCCAACCTGCGCCTTTGCCCATGTAGTCTTCCTCCCCCTCCTCATCAAAGTTCTTCTCCAAGCTGGCTGCAACAGCTTCCTCAACATAATCGGCATTATAAATTGGAATATTTCTCGACTTAAAAGGTCTCTGGTCTTCTACTTCCTCCTGTGGCTCGGACTTGCCAAACAAACATTCAAGCCACATATTGAATGTTATAGGACCACGTGAATTGACCTTGTATGTTTGTTAACATGTACCTTCATGTCTACAGCAGTATAAAGGCATACTCGAATGTTCTCGGTGACTAAAATGTTTCAGATATGTGTTATAGCAACCTAAAATACACATATCTGTGTAATATGTTGAATGGCAGATCGCAAGGCAAATAATCAAATAAAGACAAATACTATCTTGCACTACTAAAGGTTAGGCTTCATACATCTGTCTTCCGAACGAATGATTCTCATGCTGTACGATGACTAGCCTCATTGTGTTATGTTTATAGACTCTTCTACACGCTGTTAACAGCAACAGCTGCATTGCTGGCAAGCTTCTAGTAGGTAATTGAGATGAGTGGCGTGGGTTTCATCGAGGTAACTATCATAGTGCTTTGGATATAATAGTCACCATTGTAATATCTGTGACTAGTTTTCACATGCGAAGATAATGTGATAGTGAATGCTAACATATGTAAAGGAAAGGTTTCACGCTCGTTGGGAAGGAACTGCAGGTACTGAGACAATCTTTTTACTACAGCCTGTGGTTTTTGCTTGCGTGTAGAAATTAGTACAGTTTTTAGCATTGCTTACAAGACTTATCTGGTTAAATTTTTGTTGTTTATATGTTACTTCAGTTTGTTAAATGAGACTGTGAGGATGTATGACTAATGTTATTTTGGATAAAATAGAGGGTCGTGACATAATTTTTAGACTCCATGGTTAGTGCTGTGTATACACATGTTTAGATGGGATACTGTATTGGTAGGATGATTACAATATATGTCAGAATATGTGCTATTGGTTATGACCTTTGGTACTTGTCTGTGTGGCTGATTCACTCTCGGAATGGTTCAAATGGGCGATGTTGGCTGCCTTCCCGCAATAATTATTTTTACAGCTTGTATGATAGTATAGACTGAGTGTGTCTTCTGAATGTTTTGAAATTAATGTTAATAGTATGATGGCTGATGATATGTGCGTTCTCTGTGACAGATTCGTACATAGTGTTGACAGGTATTAGTGAGGCTGGTGGATGCTCCAGCCAGTTATGTATGGCTTGTGCGTTGTGGTGACTACCTATCCGTCATGCAGTCTGTTACGATTTTAAGTATATAGGCTGTTAAGCTGGCTGTGATATGTGATACGAGGAGAATCGTACTGTCCACTCTGTTTGAAATGTGTTCATTGATACATACATATTTTTATGTAGCCTCGACACATTTTCTGTGGTATTAGAAGATCTACATGGGGAAACTAAGAAGGGAATCGAACAGAGCCTGTAGGAACCAGTTTAGACCCGCTCAGGTATACCATAGGATAGTCCAGTGCCTCCAGGAATCGGTTGATCATGTGTGTGAGATCATATTGTCAATATTTTCCAACTGGGTGTACAAAGTGACTTAGAGAATGAGTCGTTACAAGCAAATATGTGAATTATATTGATAAAATTGTTATGCTAATTTTTATTTATACTTTGAAGATAGAGGTTTATCATAAGTTCCTCATTTAGGGTCTCTGCAAAGATATTCTACATTCAGTAAATTTAAGCCTTGATGCCAAAACATAAAACAACCACTACTCTACCAACTGTGGCATGAAGAACAGTATCGTGGAACAATTAAATTGTACTTTGTAGACTGAAAAGTGGAACAAAAATAATCAGCACAAGGAAGTCGCAAGTGGGTGGATATATTACTCAAGCTTCTGTCAAAATAAAATCACAAAGTACATCGGGGCACGAACATTAAGCCTGTGGATGACAAGGAATGCACTTTACTGCACACTGTTTATACAAATAAGAAGAAACTGGACCTGTACAAACATAAAGTAACGGTTCGATACTATGTCTGGATGCTGTGAATAAAGAAAACAATTACTAAAGACTAGTCCATCAAACTTGAGGACTGAAATATTTATAGTGGTCAAGACTCGACACTACGAACCAAGGACCTAATACCTAGAATATGTGGATGGCAGGGCTATTCGAAGAGGCTTCTACGTCGAAGAAACTCAAGTTACCAAGTATCCAAACACGTATTCAGTCGAGAAGGTTTTGAAGAGTAAAGGAAATAAAGTATTAGTTTGTTGGCTTGGGTTCGATGTAAGACATTACAGTCGAATTTGCCAATCGATCATTACATTTAATTAATGTAAAGCACGCTTTCTTATTTATAAAGGAATTGATAAATATATTTTTTAATGACTTTCATTACAATTATTAATAAGAAATGGATGGCCTTTTATTGGGAATGGTAGGTCTGTGATGACGGTGCAAACAAACTTTGAACATGTTAGCTATTGAGGTGATAATTTTGTTGTGTTATTGCACGTAACTGTATTCGTCATCATATCGGCAGGGTGCTGGACTGCTCCTGGTGTCTGATGAGCTGGGACATTAAGCTCGAAGATGGGCAACTCTCGCACTTTGCTGCGACCCTTGAGCACATGCTCACACCCTACCCTCCAAGAAGTGGCTTGCTCGCACGTGGAGGCCTGCGCATCACTAGGATGACTTAATGGCACCTATGGTTGGTCCTGAGGTGCTGACATATATTTATGAACACTTGAAGGGAGGAGGGTGGGCTTGCAACATACTGGTTGGAGAGTAGGGCATGCGTAATGGGAGACTAGTAAGGAGTAGTTTCTCCTGGGCTCTTGGGGCTTCGGTTTGCAGTAGGAGGTTGATTGTAATACATGTGAGTGGGACAGCAGCGGCGACGAAATACTCGACGAACTGTACAATACTGTCATTGCAAGGACTTCTCAAGAAACATCAGCATAATCACTACCACCACTACCACCACTGTTGATTCCTCTACATCAGTATACCTGCGAAGAAGAGTGTGAGTTAACGGTGGTTGATTTATTGAGTTAGCTAAGTGACCTGCTGTCTTCTCCAGGACTCCCTACAAAAAAGACCAACAATTGGGCATCCTGTGATCGTCGTGGCACATTTAGTGCCTGTGGTGGAAGAGAGGAGGTTGACGATGACAAGAAGGCTGCCTTCGCTAATGGATAAAGTAAGAGAGAGGAGGACGATGACGGCGATGAGGAGGAGATTGCTAGTTTATTATTCCTAATCTCAGAATGACTCCAGCATCAAGATAGGGATTGGTCCCCGTTTGGATATCTGGAGGATCCTCGACACAGCAAAGGTACATACCCTTCATTCTATTGAAGGGTCAGCATGAGAGAAGTCGTGCCCAGCGAGCTACATTACAGCAGCATGGTTGGAGCCTCAGTTTGTCAAATATTGTTGGTTTTCTCCACCACTATTTATAATTCGCATCTAAATGTGCTTCTCATGTATAGCCTTTGAGGAGCGGGTATCATGTGTTGAAGTATGAGCATATATAAACTGAAAAGACATATATGTATGTAGTTGAGAGGCTAATGTGTAGCTAGGTGTGGAGCTATGTACATATGGTGATATGTTTACAGGGGTGTAGAGATTTGTGTAGAGAGTGAGGGACATTTCTAATGCCTTCAGTGTATGTGCTTCTGGTGGTTGTAAGATATGGATGGGAAGATGATGATGATTGTGTCTGCAGTGCCATTTGCGGTGCTATGTGCGGTGACTGTGGTGCTATAAGCGGTGATATGTGCGGTGCCTGAGGTGATATGTGCGGTGCCTGCGGCGCCTGCGGCGCCTGCGGTGCTATGTGTGATGCGTAGGAAGAAGTGTCTTGCTTGTGGTGAATGGGACTATTCTAGTATTGATGTTTGCATAGAAAATTATGGCTGTGATTGTGGTTTTCATTGGTTGTATTTTAAGTGTTTGTGCCTGTAGTTCATTTTGTGATTAATAGGTTTCGTTTGATCATAATAGTGTACTGTTTTGAAATGATACATTATTTTTAAATGTTCGGCTTGATTTTCACAGCGGAATTTTTGTCTGCGATATGAAGTGTGTTAGAGGTTTGATTAGTGTATGTTGGTTTTGTTTTGGCTATGGATGATATGTATGTAGTTTGGTTGTATCATTTTTTATTTACATTTACTCTTTGTCGTTGTGTTCTTAAGGTAAATATAAAGGGTGGTGTGTATGTTTATACTAGGAGTACTGATGTGATGAATAAAATTGTGGTTTATATAGTTGTTTCAGTGGTAGGTAGTAGTTAACTCAGTAGTTAGATGACAATTTTGTTGTTCTCTTTATGTAGAATATAACTGTAGAAGTTAACCGCTGCTCTGCTCTTGTGAATGTTAATGGCATCTCACCTCCTTGAACTGTCTGGTAAGATTTTGTTAACGATTAGTACAATAGAAGGGTAGGTTTGTATGGTTCATGATATAGATGGTTTGAACTATATGGTTGCTAGGTTTAGGTTGGTGTATACTTTAATTATGGCCGTGTAATATGGCCGAATGTTCCTAAATTTTACTTGATGTCAGGATCGCTTATGGTTTCTGAGGCACTTAAAGGTATGTTAAGGTGAAACTGATTTGGGAGGTTGAGTTGTGTTATGAATACTGTCAGATATAAGATAGATTGACTGACATGGTGTCTTGATAATGTATATCTGTATATTGATTAAAATTTACTATAACAAATTAATATATAGTGCTGTTGTAGTGAAATTTTATGTAGAAAGATGAGAACATTGATAATTAACATCATACTGAATGATTTCTGGTTGCTGGATCGCATTATGTCAAATTAGGCCTTGCTAGTAAGGTTGAGGACAGGTAATGGTAGGCTGGAAATGGTTAGTTGAATGTGGGTCCTGTGACTTTAATGTTAATATAGAATAAGTGGAAGCGAAGAATACTTTAGTCACAAAATAAAAAATAATGTAAATCCTACTACACAAGGTAAGAAAATTATAAGACTTTGTAGAAGTTTTGTGTGAGTGGACTGTAAATGAATATTATTTTAAGTTCATTGTAGGATACCTGAAATTTGCATTAACACAAAAGTAAAATCTATGAAACATAGTTTCCACACAGCAAAACTAATGACAAATGAAATATAGTAGCTCTCGAGTAGGTCGAAGCATGCAGAATTTGTGGTTGGATGGTGTGAGGTATGCAGAGAGGGTGGAGCTATGTGTGGAGCTGAGAAGAATGAGGAGCGTGAGGAGCATGTGTGGAGCCATGCCTAGCATAAGTAAATGGGGGCTGAGATATATGATGAGAATGCATAATTGTGTGAGGAGCTGATTGAGGAGAGTGAGGTGAAAGCGTAGGTATGTGAGGACATGGTTGCAGAGAATGCACATAGTTGTGCAGGTCATACATAGGTTCTGGTCTCGATCTACGTAATAAAAGGGAAGATGGTAGACTTTCTGAATATGTATACTGGAATGATGTTAACGAAATTGTAGACAGATGTATACTAGCTGTCTCTTAGCAGGCTGGAAATAATTGTTATGCAAGTGAAATATCCAGCATCAACGAACAGTTATGTTTAGATAATTACATAGAATGAGACACCAAATAAGGGTTAGTGAGCTTCACAAGCTGTAAGGTGAAACTGGTCACGAAGTATAGTGTGGGTGTTTGCTTTGACGGACTTGTATCAAGCAGACTTGGTTGAAATGATTCCTTATGCTCGCAAGAATAAAGGCTGCAGGTATATTCTGGCTGTTCTTGACTGCTACATTAAATATTCGTGGGCTGTAACCATAAAAACTAAGAGTGGTGGGGATATAACAAATACAATGAACATTGTTTTGCAAGACAGAGGTCCGAGCTAGAATTTACATACTGACCTCTGCAAAAAATTATACATTCAGTCATTTTAAGCACTATTGTCAAAACATAAAATACATAGTGATCTTAAGGTTAGTATCGTGAACACTTTAATCGTACACTGAAGAATGACATTTGGGAAAAAATTTTCAGCAAAAGGAAGCTACAAGTGGATGGATAAATTACCCGAGCTTGTGTCAATATATAATAATAAAGTACATAGGACCACGAACATGAAGACTGCGGATGTCAAAGACAACTCATTACTGTACACTATTTATAAAAATGAGAAGAAACTGTACCTGCACAAGCCTAAAGAGAAGGTTAGAGACTATGTAAGTATATCGCGAGTGAAGGGAACATTTACGAAAGGCTACACACCAAACTGGAGCACTGAAATATTTAAAGTGGTCAAGTTTCGTCACTACGAACCAAGGACCTACTACCTAGAAGATGTGGAAGGCAAAGCTATTCGAGGAAGCTTCTACGGCGAAGAAATACAAGTTACCAAGTATCCAAAAAACACATATTTGGTCGAGACGGTATTAAAGAAGAAAGGAAATAAGGTTCTTGTGCGATGGCTTGGGGTTCGATGCAAGCCACAATAGTTGGATTCGTAAATCAGGCATTATGTTTAAATATAGTGAATTATGTATGAAGGAATAAATATTATTGTTTAAAATTAATTTCTGTGTTATTATTTATTAGCAAATGTTATTTTACTGGCAGTGGCATTAAACTGCTACTGGGTGCCTGGAAGGCAGTCTGTGATGACTGCTCACATGTACTCTGAGCGTGTTGGAACTCGAGGTGATGAGCTGGTCGGGGGTAAGGCGTGCGGTTTCGTAATTTCTCCCCACGCGAGGAGCAGGGCTGTCCTTTGCGCGGCCGCAGACCTGGTTGAGTCATGCTCCGCGCGCGTAGAGACCTGTCCGGCGTGCGAAGAGAGGATGCGACAGGGAGGCTAGCTGGTGTTTACACCTCTGCAAGTTCATATTGTCTTGTCGAGTGAGAAGGAAGTGTTCCGTGTCTTGCTAGAGGATGACGCCTAAGTATTTGATGATTATAATTCGTCTCACAAGGAGGCATATACTCCAGCACAACCACTCATTCTTAGTATGCGCGACCGAAGCAGGTCGCCAGTTTGTAAATCAGCTACACCAATGTATCCATCTCTACCACTGCTCTGGGCTACCATGCCCGGGTGTCTCCAAGTTTGAGGTTCTACCCCTTCAGGATGAAGGCAGTGAGTACGCTCTGTGTTAAACAATGGGCTTATCCATCGTACGAACCAAGGACCTGGACGAAGTGTGCAGTGATTGTGAACAGGAAGAGTAGGAGGAAGTGACGCTATGTGAGCTACATGCGGCGGTATGGTACATCTGTTCAGGAAGGAGATAGCGATGACGACCCACAACTACTAGCTCTTTGTGTAATATTAATTCTAGTGTTCTAGTGCGAAGTTTGCGAGGAGAAATGCTGCGGATGCGAGACAGATTATTTCAAAACTTGTAGTGTTTTCATGACTGGAAACGTAGAGAAATGTAAATACCAATGTAAAAATTAGTGTTAGTAAATTAGTTGAGCTGCAGGCCCAGGTTCGGGGCCAGCAGGAGGAGTTCCTGGACTTGCGGCTCCAGCTACAAGCCCAGCATGCTGTTGCGGAAATCCGCCACTGTCACACCACCACCGCTCACTTCCAGGAGTAAACTCTTCTCCTCCGGACATGGCTGGGACGAGGACCTGCCCAGCCGCCTCAAGAATGACAGTGTTCTGTGTACATAGTGTAAATATTGTGTATATAGTGTTTTATTGTGTTGTTTATATAGTGTTTTAATAAATGTATTATTTTTTAAACTTAACATTGCGTAAGTTGAGAGTTGTTATTCGCCTGTCATAACTTTTTTTAAGAGCATCAGATGCAACAGTCCTTGTACATTCAATCAGTATTTACATGTCACACTATTACATTTCTATAAAAGGTTTTAAAAATGAAATGAATATCATTGATGGTGGTGATATATAACACTTGTCTATTTTTCCTGCTCTAGGTAGATATTTAAAAAATAATAATAATATTTTGTGATAGAGGTGAGAGTCCTGCCTATGATACATTACACGCCACCCTTAAACACATATGTATACGGGTGGAGTAGAATCAAGTGAGTAAATAGGAAAGAAAAATTACAGCTCAAACCCCCTGGTGGTCATTCCTAGAATTAAATATAATAATAGATTATTTTGTCGGGAACTTTAAATATGTCAGCCTCCATAACATGTAAACAAACGACTGTGGAAATTAGGTGGGGGAGGGGGATTTCATTCCAAGGTGGTGTCCGGAAACAAAATTATTTGTAGAATATTTTGATAATTTTTTAATTTGTAGAATATTTGAAAATTTTTTAATTGAGAAATTTTGGAAAATTTTTAATTTTGGGAGATTTTGGAAAATTTTGAAAGTGACATAATCCAAGATGGCTACCGGAAACAAGCTGGCGGCCGGAAACAATATGGCGGCCGATAACATGATGGCGGCGGGAAACAAGATGGAGGCTGGTGACATAATCCAAGATATCGGCGGGTGACATAATCCAAGATGGCTGCCGCTAATCCGAGAACCTGAAGCCACCAGCTACTTGTCCCCGGACATATATTTCCTATCTACTGGTGATTATTTTTATGTGTCAGTTTTTTGCATAGTGATAAAAAAATAAGTATATCCGGCATTGTGTTGGTGATTCATTAAAGGTTCAACAATGGCTAGCATTATATTTGTACTAAAATTTCAAAATAGGCAATGCATAAATCTACATTGTTTTAAGATCAGGTGACTATAGACAGAACACTTGTTCCTACATGCTGAGGAAAAGTCTACGTACAATCAGCAGTGTGTTGTTGCATCTCAGGTTCACAAATAGCTTTCTCTAGAGATTTAAATTAATCTTATAGTGGACAAAGATCCAGTGTACGATGCTGTAATGGCAGGTTACTATAGTTATATGTTTGATTCCTGTTGGGTGAGGTCAAGGCTACTTACAAGCAATGTGTTGTAGTAGCTCAGGAACACACTAAGCTGTCTCTAGCGATTTACTATATTCTTATAGTAGATATACTTCTGGTGTACGATGCTGTAATGTCATGTTACTATAATTATAAGTTTGATACTCTGAATAGTGAGGTCAAGGCTACTTACAAGCAGCAATGTGTTGTTGTAGCTTAGGAACACACTAAGCTAACACTAGCGATTTACTATAATCTTATAGTAGATATACTTCTGGTGTACGATGCTGTAATGTCATGTTACTATAATTATATGTTTGGTTCCTGTTGGGTGAGGTCAAGGCTACTTACAAGCAGCAATGAGTTGATGTAGCTCAGAAACACACTAAGCTAACAATAGCGATTTACTATAATCTTATAGTAGATATACGTCTGGTTTACGATGCTGTAATGTCATCTGGTGTACGATGCTGTATTGTCATGTTACTATAATTATTTGTTTGTTTCCTGTTGAGTGAGATCATGTCTACTTACAAGCAATGTGTTGTAGCTAAGGAACACACTAAGCTGACACTAGCGATTTACTATAATCTTATAGTAGATATATTTCTGGTGTACGATGCTGTATTGTCATGTTGCAATAATTTTTTGTTTGGTTCCTGTTGAGTGAGGTCATGTCTACTTACAAGCAATGTGTTGTTGTAGCTAAGTAACACACTAAGCTGACACTAGCGATTTACTATAATCTTATAGTAGATATATTTCTGGTGTACGATGCTGTATTGTCATGTTGCTATAATTTTTTGTTTGGTTCCTGTTGAGTGAGGTCAAGTCTACTTACAAGCAGTGTGTTGTTGTAGCTCAGGAACACACTAAGCTGTCTCTAGCGATTTACTATTATTTTATTGTAGACAAAGCTACAATGTAGGATGTTGTAATGGCAGGCTTCTGTAGTTATATGCCAGGTTCCTACAGAGTGACAACAAGAGAATTTACAACCAGAAAGGTGTTGTTGTTACTCAGGTTCACACTTAGCTGTCTTCAGATATTTACTATAATATTATTGTATAAAAAAGCTCCAGTGTACAATGTTGTAATAGCAGGTTGCCATAGAAATGTTTGGTTTCTACAGACTGAGGACATGGCTACATACATTCAAAAAGGGGTTTTAAAACATAGGTTCACTATAAGCTATCTGGAGAGATTTACTAGACAAAGCTCTAGTGTACGATGTTGTAATGGCAGATTAACATAGTTATATGTCTGGTTTCTCCAGAGTGAGAACAAAGCTACATACATTCGAAAAGGGGTTTTATAACATAAATTCGCTCTTAGCTATAACTATAGATTTACTATAATTTTAAAGTAGACAAAGCTCAAGTGTACGATGTTGTTATGGCAGATTAACATAGTTATATGTCTGGTTTCTTGAGAGTGAGGACAATGCTACATACATTCAATAGAGTGTTTTGCAACACGTGTTAACTCTTGGCTATCTATAGAGATATACCTTAATCTTATTGTATACAAAGCTCCAGTGTACGATGTTGCAATGTAGTTCTATATCTGGTTCCTACTGAGTGAGAACAAGGCTACGTACAACCAGAAAGATGTTGCAGTAATTCATGTTTACACTTAGATATCTCTAGAGATATGCTATAATCATAAATTAGACCAACCACCAGTGTCCGATTTTGTAATAGCATGTTACTACAGTCATATATCTATTTCCTACAGGGTGAGAACAAAGGTGTCATACATTAAACAAGGTGTAATGTAACGCAGTTTTAACCTTAGCTATCTCTAGATATTTACTACAGTCTTATAGTGGAAAAAGCTCCAGTGTACGATGATGTAATGGCAAATTGCCGTTTTTATATGTATGGTTCCGTACAGAGTGAGGGCAAAACTATGTACAACAACCACGGTTTTATTGTAACTAAGGTTCACACTTAGGTATCTCAAGAGAAATACTATAATCGTCCAGTTGACCAAGCTCCAATGTACGATGTTGTAATAGCAGGTTACCAAAGTGAAATGTCTGGATTCTACTGATTGGAAACAAGGCTATGTACAACCAGCAATGTGTTCTTGTAACTCAGGTTCACACTTAGATATCTCTAGATTTTTACTATAAGCTTATAGCAAACAAAGCTCCAGTGTACGATATTATAATGGCAGGTTACTATAGTTATATGTCTGGTTCCTACAGAGTGACAACAATGCTATGTACAACCTGCAAGGTCTTGTAACTGAGGTTACACTTAGATATCTCTAGAGATTTACAATATTCTTATTGTAGAGAAAGATCCAGTGTAAGATGTTGTAATGGCAGGTTGCCATAGTTATATGTCTGGTTCCTACATAGTGTGAACAAGGCAACATACATTCAACAAAGTGGTTTTTAACACAGGTTCATGCTAAGCTATCTCTAGATATTTACTATAATCTAAAAGTAGACAAAGCTCCAGTGTACTATGTTGAAATGGCAGGTTACCGTCGTAATATGTTTGGTTCCTACAGAGTGAGCGAAAGGCTATGTACAACCAGCAAGTAGAGACAATACTATAAACTTAAAGCTACACTTTACGACGTTGAAATGGTAGTTTACCATAGTAATATGTCTCGTTCCTACAGATTGATAACAAGGCTACATATATTCTACCAGGGTTTCTTTTTAAACACAGGTACAATCTAAGCTGTCTATAGAGATTTGGTACAATATTAATATTAACAAAGCTTCAGTGTACGATGTTCAAATGGAAGGTTACCATGTCTGGTTTCTGCAGTTTGAGAACAAGTCTATGTACAACCAGAAAGGTGTTGTTGTATCTCAGGTTCAAACTTAGCTAGCTCTAAATTTTTACTATAATATTAGAGTAGACTAAACTCCAGTGTACGATGTTGAAATTGCAGTTTACCATTGTAATATATTTCTTGTTTCTACAGTTTGAGAACAAGGCTACATACATTCAACAAGGTTTTTTTAAACACAGGTTCACTGTAAACGATCACTAGAGACTTACTATAATCATAAAGTAGAAAATGCGCCAGTGTACGATATTGAAATGTCAGGTTACCATAGTTATATCACTGGTTTCTGTAGAGTGAACACAATGCTATGTACAACCAGACAGGTGTTGTTGTAACTGAGGTTCACACTTATCTATCTCTAGTGATGTACTATAGTCTTAAAGCTCCAGTGAACGGTGTTGAAATGGCAGGTTACCATAATAATATGTCTTGATTGTACAGAGTTATAACAAGGCTACGTACATTCAACTAGGTGTTTTGTAACTCAGGTTCACCCTAAGCTATCTCTAGAGATTTACTATAATCATAAAGTAGACAAATCTCCAGTGTACGATGTTGAAACGGGAGGTTACCATAGTAATATGTCTGGTTCCTACAGAGTGAGTAACAAGCTATGAACAGTCAGAAAGGTGTTGTTGTTACTCAGGTTCACACTAAGCCATCTCTAGAGATTTACTATAATATTCAAGTATACAAAGCTGTAGTGTACAATATATTGAAATAACAGGATATTATAGTAATATATCTGGTTTCTACAGAGCGAGGAGAAGGCTACACACATTCAACAAAGTGTTTTGTAACATATGTTCCCCCTAACTATCTATAGAGATTTACTATAATTTTCAACTAGGCAAAGCTCCAGAGTACGATGTTGAAATATCAAGTTGCCATATTCAAATGTCTGGTTTCTACAGATTGAGAACAAGGGTATGTACAACAAGCAAAGTGTAGTTGTAACTCTAGTTCATACTTAGCTATCTCTAGAGATTTACTACATTCTCAAAGTAGACAAATCACCAGGGTACGATGTTGAAATTGCAGGTTACCTTAGTTGTATGTCTGGTTTCTACAGAGTGAGAACAAATCTACATACATTCAACAAGGTGTTTTTAAGACAGGTTCACTCTAAGCTACCACTAGAGATTTACTATAATCTAAATTTTGACCAAGTTCCAGTGTACGATGTTGAAATGTCAAATATTCAACAAGGTTTTTTTTTTAAACACAGGTTCACTCTAAGATATTTCTTGAGATTTACTATAATCTTAAAGTAGACAAAGCTCCAATGTACGATGTTGAAATGGCAGGTTACCATAATGATATCTCTAGTGACTACAGAGTGAGAACTAGGCTACATACATTCAACAAGGGTTTTTTTAAACACAGGTTCACGCCTAGCTCTCTCTAGAGATTTGCTATAATCTTAAAGTAAACCAAACTCTGGTGTACGATGTTGAAACTGCAAGTAACCATAGTTATATTTCTGGTTTTTACAGAGTGAGAACAATGGTGCATTCGATCAACAAGAGGTTTTTTTAATGCATGTTCACATTAAGCTATCTCTAGAGATATACTATAATCATATAGTAGACAAAGGTGAAGTGTACGATATTGTAATGGAATGTTATTATAGTTAACGCCTACCTCGGGTGGGATCGGGATAGCTGCCAATTCACCTCCACTCTTCGCTGACCTGCCCGGGCTTGAACTGGCACCATTGTCCGCGGACAGACGGGCAACCCGACTCGCCTCCGTTGAGATGGTGATGGCTCCTCTGTTGAGTCTGGTGTGGGTGGTGCAAGTGGTGGCTCTCTACCCCGTTTGCGTCCCCGTGGTGGTCGTGCTGTGTTGACAGCCAGTCTGCCTACTACCTGTCGTGTGCGTCTTGGCGTTGCATCGTACTCTGTGTTGTGAGTCCCGGTGCACGCACTGACACTGACTGCACTCTGCGGGCTGAATCCTCTGAAGTCTGACCCTTTGGTCGTGTTAGGGTGCCCTACTGGCGTGAACCCTAGAAATGATGTCGTGGTTAGGCTGATGTTGTTGCTCTCGGTGCACTGTGGTATGTGCCTTCGGGGTGTGGAGTGAATGTCCGGTTGGAAGCCCCTGAATGGAGTGGTTGCGTCACTGTTATTGTGGAATGAGTGTTGATTCACCTGACTATGAACACCCTCATATACTGACTGCACTGACTGATTGAGTGTCTGCACTGACTGATTTATGGGCTGCTTGACTGGTGGTTGACATGGTTATGTGGTTACACTTGTTGTGACGCCTTGGTGGTAAAACTACTCCATCTGACCCTCTTAGACCCTGTATAGAACATGCGTTATTAGACTGACTGTTGCTCGACTTTACATGGAATGTTTACAATGTTCGGTTTCTGTCCTAGGTTAGTCGGACTACACATGTGACAATTGAAAATACCGTCCCTATATGTCCTGTACTCATCGTGACTCATGCACTGTGTGTGTACCCCACGCAAACACTCTTGACATTCTGCCCACTGCTTACCTTGACTGTCGCACTTCTTTTGTTTGCATCGCTGCGTTGGTGATGTTGGCAGGTCCGTATTGTCCAGTATGCACTGACACAGGATCAGGTCCCAGGTGTTGTGGTCCAGCAGGTTGATGTGCTTGGTGCGAGTGCACTTGCTGCGTCTGTCCATGGGCGTATCACTGCAGGCTTGCGTCTTGTCGTCCATCGCGGTTGTCACGACCTCGTACCGCGCGGTTGGTAGGCCCTGCTGAAGGGTGTCACGCACGTGCCCTTCCGCAGTACGTGTCGGTGTGACTGGAGCGTAGGACCGCGTGACGTCACTGTCCCAGCTTCCACAGCTTACGCTGGCGACGTCCAGCACGCCCAATTTGCGCGCGCGCCGCGATGTCCGGCCTAACGTACCCTATGCACACGTTGCTGTCTACGCTTCTCTAGGCTTCCCTCGGGAAAACTGCCTGCCGTGGTATTGATGAGAACACACAAGCCCCACTTGGGAAAGCCACTTAACGCCTCCTACCTCGGATGGAATCGGGGTAGCGAACTACGCTGTTGATGTGGAGAAGGGCGCCAGCAATACACCCCAGGTACTGCACTTCGAGACTCTTAGGCCTCAGGGTGTGGTTTGTTCGGTGTGTTCGGTATCCCACCCGACGCGTTGGTGTGAGTGACTGAATGCCACTTAACGCGCGGCGCGTTGATGTGCGTGATTGAGTGGTGTAAGCACTTGAATGGAGTAACACATATGACACTGACTATACCAGAACTACACACTTACTGGATGTTGGCCCCCAGTACGCCTGATAACTTACGTTGCTTATACTGGCAATAATAGGTGTCTAGAAATTATGTAAACAGTATTTCACTTACAGATGATTTATTGTGCTTACGGTACATAGTGCCAAAATAATGTCTGAATTGCGCACGCAGCGAGGTAACCGTAGTGATGCGTCCCTTGCAGTAACAATAACCCTAAAGCACACGAAAGTGCACGTGATAGTGAACTTTGCGTGGTGACTGCGACCGGCTGGTATATCGCACATGGTTGGTGAGTGATCAGTGTGGAGCTGGTGTACGAGGTGAGTCTACGACACCAGAAGGTGCACCTCCTTAAGCTGCGAGGGACTGGCGGCCACTATGATGGACCGTCAGGTTCACTTGGAAGCTGGCGTAGAGAGTTGAGTTGCTGTGAGCACATGCCTAACTAACGTGTCACAAAGCAGCCGTTCCCGTGCACGTCGTAGTGTGGTAGGGCTCTACAAGTGATGTTAGCGGTACAGTGCGAAAACGGTGGCGAGCTGTGCTAGGCCGGTGGTGGGGTGAATGGCACGTAACACGCTGCACACAGAGTGATGCTCTCAACGAGATGAATTGCGTGAGTGCATGATAATGAAATGAATTTACAATGTACTGTTCACATATATGCTGAACACAATGGCGGTGTCATAACCTGCACATGGTCGGTCACAAAAACATGAATTACGCCCTTAAAATGTTACACAAATACAAAATAACCTTAGCAACGCGTGTGCAAAATTATGCTGAATAAAATAATACTAAAACGAACCTCGTATGGTGAAGGATGAGTGCCGATGTGTCCCGATACAAAAGTCCCTAACCACGTGGCGGTAATAATGCCGACGCGGTGTTTAAGTTAAAAAATACCAAAAATGGTCACAATTGTTAAGTTAAGCGGATGCGCAATGCAATGGGGAATATCTGGTAACGTGTGCTAAGCAAAGGTGAACAGGTATACTAACGAGACTATTGAAAACTAACAATCAGTGAAACAAAAGATGAAGAGCACACGGACAGCGCCTTACCTCTCCAGAAGACTTTGACGAACTGCCACGAGGAAGGCAACCGCTAGGGGCTCCTTGCCTCGCTACGGGGTTTACACACTTCCGGTACATCGTGCGCGTGAAATATTCATATTAATACCTTACGAAAATGGCACACACTAAATTACATAATAAATTACGTTACATATTTTGCTGATAGTGAATGTTGCATTTATAAATGTCTCCTGAAAACATGAAAGTGAACATAGCGTAATTGGTAACCCTTGATGGCCTTCGGCACATACTGTACACTGCTGTTTGATATACACTTCGCACTAAATGATTTGGCATGCATACACACTGGGGTTCCGGAATGATTATAGTAGAGTCTGAGAATGCTTTTGGGTGGGTGGAAAAGGACACACTTGCCCTGCGGCCGGCATCATAGTTAAATGTCTACGTACAACCAGCAAGGTGTTCATGTATTTGAGGTTTACATTTTTTATGTCTATAAATTTACTATAATCTTTATTCTGTAAATGTATAGTAGACAAAGCCCCAGTGTATAGTGTGAAATGGCAGGTTACTATAACATATATGTCTGCTTTCTACTTAGTGAGGACATGGTTACATACAACCAGCAATGTGTTGTTGTTTCTCAGGTTCTCACATAGCTATCTCATGTGATTTTCTGTAAAGTTAGAGTAGAATTTTTTTAAGTTTTATTTCCCTTTTGTAATTGGGCCTGAGCCCTGTGGCAAGGATTTGCTTAACCTACCTCTTCTCAATTTTTCGACCCCAACAACATTTTCCTAAACTCCCTCGTTCCTTTCACCTTAACCACATCCCTCGCCAACACATTCCAATCCTTAATGTTTTCAACATCATAATATTTTTTTTCTTTCTCTCTCTGTTCTCTTCCCCAACCTCTGTATCTTCCAACCATGATCACTCCTTCCCCTAAATAAACCTCTCTATATCTTGTCACCCAGTTATGCCAACTCACCCACACCGCTCACCTCCTTAAACATCCTTACCAACCACTCCACTCTTCTCCTCTCTTGCAGTGTGCCAACACAGTCCTCTCACCATTACTGATGGTCTGAATTCCTCCTCTCTCTCAACCCGTGTCCTTCACTTATTTGTGACCCACCTAGCAGCCCTTCTCTGCACCTTCTCTATCTCTACCACTTTCGTACCCACGTATGGGTCCCAGACTGCCGCCGCATACTCCAAGATGGGCCTCACCATTGTTTGTATACCTTTTCTTTCACTTTCTTGTCTCTGCCTCTTAACACCCGTTCCAGAAGGCCAGCGCACTTCTCCCTTTACTAGTAACACTTCACTTGCTCGCCCCATCTTAAGTCGTCCTGAAGAATAACTCCCAAATATTTATATCTGTTCGCCTCTCCAATCTCCTATTCTCCCTATCTATATGTCTCAATGACTACCTCTCTTTTCTGTGTAAATCTCAAAATTTTAGCTTTATTTATGTTAATATTCATCTCATTTTCCTTCGTCCACTGTTCCAATTTGTTTATGTCCTCCTGCAGACCTCCACCCTCTCCAATCACCTTGTACAATACACAGTCGTCTGCATAAAGACGAACCCTACAAATCATGTTTATCCCCAAATCTCCCATCATAATTAAAAAGAGGAGGGGTTCAAGAACACTACCCTGTGGAACACCTGATGTTACCCTTCCTTCCTCTGAGAGTGTGCATCCTACTCTTACTCTCTGGGTGCTTCCTCTCAGATACTCTCCCATCCAGTTTTCCAACCATCTTATCCTCCAACAACTTATTCTGTTTTATCTTTAATTTTACATGTGACACTTTGTCGAACGTCTTTTCAAAATCCACAAAACACGCATATACCAGTTTCCTCCCATCCATAACCTCCCCTATATCTTTCAACAATCCTGCCAACTGTGTCTCACTTGAGAACCCTTTCTGAATCCATGTTGTCTATCGTTCATACTCCCATACTCACCAGTCTCTACATAACTTTTCCAACATTATATGTTAGGCTCACTGGTCTGTAACTGGCCTGTTTCATCTTATCTCCCCCTTGTAAATGGGAACCTCTATTGCAGTATTCCATTCTGCTGGCAACTTACCAAGTTCTAGCGACTTACGAAAGAGTACCTTTAAGTATCTGCACACCTCCCCTTCCCCCATCTTTAACATTATATTTCCAATACCATCTTGTCCGTCTGATTTTCTATAATTGAGTCGCCCCAGTACCTTTCTCAGTGCACCCATCTCTATCTTACATCTATCATTGTAAAAACTAATTTCCCTACTTTCCCACCTACCTTCTTTGTTTGTCTCAAACACAGTTAGGTACTGCTCCTGCAACACCTATGATTTCTCCTCATCACTTATGGTTTCTGGCTCCCCTTCCTTCTTAGTGTTGGTATTTTCTGTTCACTTCCTCTTACCTTTCTTACATACCTAAATAGTTTATCCCAACTACCTTTTTACCCTTCCTCTATCATCTTATCCATTTAGGATCTTTTCGCCTCTTTTATTTTCTGTGTCAGTTCTTTCCCTCACTTCCTCATCTCATCTCTCATACTTTTGCTTTTTACCCTTTTGTTTTTAGCATGTAATTGACTACACTTGCGTTTAAGCCTTCTTACTTCCCTTCCATAATAAGGTAGGTCTCTTCCCATTCCTACATTCTTTATCGGTACAAGCTTTTGAATTGCATTTATTAAAATTTTTTTCAAACCTGCCCAAAGTTCTTCAATTCCTTCCACCCTAGACCATGACTCAAAATTTTCTTTTAAGTATAACTTTATTTTAGTTTAGACTGCTTTTTTAAACTGTCTAACTGCCCTAGCACTCTCTTTAACCTCTGTAATCAGTTTTGTGGCCATCTCAACTACTGGGATACTGTGGTCACTAATTCCTTCTAATACTACTGAACTGACCACCACTTCAACTGGTCTAACCAGACTACATATAATAGAGTGCCCTCTTCCCCGGTCCCCTGCCTTGTTTATCCTACAACTGCTGGGTTTCCATATTTACCAGTTGAAATGCCCATCTCTGAGTCATTGGTCCTACCCCCTCAGGTCCTTCTTCTCATGTCACTCCTGGCAAGTTTAGATCACCGGCTACCACTACGCAACTCTCCTCCCCTATCTGATCTAGCCTTTCCTTAAGTAGCCACAATTAGTTCTCCTTTTTTCCCCTGGTTACCTGTAGGTTGCAATCAGCCTCAAAATTCTCTCTAAACCCTGAATGTTTATCTCAATTAGTTCTACTGCCTCTCCCACCAATTCCACATTCCCTTTTAGTCAATCTTTCAGAACCACTAATAACCCCCTTCTCTCCTGTTTCTGTCTCTTCGAAATATACTTTACCCATCCCTAATCAACTCTCCATCCTGCACATCTTCATCCAGCCGTGTTTCTATTGACACCACTATGTTGGCTCCATATCCTTTGACTCTTCCCTAGAATTCCTCCATTTTGTTGTAGATGCTTCTGCAATTAATCACTCTTTACTTAATAGTTTTCCAAATTTTTATTTTAATATTTTTATGTACCTGTAGTTTTCCCTTACCATCAATTTCTCGGAATAGTACTCCTTCCTTCCCAGCCTCAAGTCTAGTTTCTTCCCCTTTACCTATCCTGAAGTTCCATTTTTCCTCCCTCCATGCCAGTTTCCCTGCTGCATCTCCCCTTTCCCTATTACTTCCAGTAACATTCCAGTCAAAATTAAAACACTTTCCCTATTTAGATGCACCTTGTCTCTAGCATAGTTTCCTTCCCCGAATATTTTTCCAGCTGTGACAAATACTGCCCCACATTCATAGCATAGCTTTCTCATCATCTTTGCCTCTTATTTCAACATTTTTACCCCTTTCACCCACTTCCTTGGAAGTATTCACTTAATACTATCCTTGCATTTCTAGCCTTATGCCTGACTGCCTTCAGTGTACTCTTCACTTCCTCCTCAAACTGTTGTGCCCCCACTCATTTGACCAGATCATTTGTCCCCACATATACTACAACTGTCTTAATGCCAGTTAAATTACTCATTCCCTTGCCCCTGACTACATTTTCTGTTCCCTTGACCTGCTTTCCAGGTTTTTTTCCGGCTCCTCCCTTGCTACTTCCCCTTTTCCTTTCTTTCTTGTCCTATCTTTCCCCTGAGTTTCCTTACTACTTGCCTATGCGTATCTGTCCTTACGTGTCTCAGCCTTTTCCCTGAACATCATCCCCAATTCCAATTCCTTTTTTCGCAGCTTTCCATCTCAATTTCATTCTCCCTTCTCCTTTGCCTATCCTCCTCCAACACCCTCTGTGCTGAAATGCTCAGAGCTGCTATTACCCCATTAGTCACCTTTAATTCACATTCAATATTTTATATTCTCTCTTCCAGACTAATTAATTCAGCCTTTGTCATTCTTTTCAACTCCTCTTTTACCCTCTAAATTCTACTACTCACTTACATTTCCTTCCTGTTAATAACCTCAACTATACCATTCCACTCCTGTCTTCTCTCTTCCATTCCATCTACTATCCCCCCCCCCCACCCATGCAACAAGTCTCACCAGTATATTTAATGCCCACTCACTCCTCGTAGAACTTCTTTCCTCTCCTACCTGCACTGTTAAAAAAATTCCGTAAAGCCACGGAAATATTTACAGAATAGTACTTTAATTTTACGGAAGTGGCTTCTGTAATATTAGGCATACGGAAAATTTGTCCATATTGACAGTTTACGGATGTTTGACCGTAACTTTCCATAAATTCATGAAAATATGTTTCTACAATTTTAAAGTGTGTTTTACTGTGTTTCTTAAAACAAGTGGTATTAATAATCACTATGAATCCTGGATGCCAAATACAAAAGTTGTGTCTTATAAAGTCGATATCTTACAACTGCATGGAACACATTAACTCGTAACTTGTCACTGTGGTTCAATGGTTAGAGCTTCTGCCTGGCAATTATAAGGTCGTGGGTTCGAATCCCAGTAACTTCGGAAAGTTTTCAGGTTACTAAATAGTGCTTCGGAATCTCGATAACACATAGCTAATAAGAAATTGTAGTATTTCTAGAAAACGGAATACTAGTTGATTACAGAAATTTAATTTTTTTTCTTGCTAAAACAGAATGTCCGTTATTTTGTGGAGGGTTCCGTTATCAAGAAAAACTGAGTGTCCATTACTTTACCAAGATTTCTGGATAATTCTTTGCCAGTTTTTTTCCGTAATTTCACGGAAATTTTTTCTAAATGTGTGGTTGTATAATTATATGTCTGGTTCCTATAGAGTGAGGACAAGGCTATGTACAACAAGCAAGTTGCTGTTCTTACTCTTGTTCACAATTAGCTGCCTCTAGAGAATAACTATAAATTCATAGTAGAAAAATTTCCAGTTTACAGTGTTGTAATGGCACGTAACTATAGTTATATATCAGGTTCCTACAGAGTGAGGACAAGGCTATGTACAATTTGTAGTTGTTACTGAGGTAAACAATTAGTTCTCTGTGGAGAAATACTTAAAATTTATAGTGCAAAGTTCCAGTTTGCTGTGTTGTAATTGCAGGTTACTATATGTAGAGTAGAGTGGGGCAAAAGAACGCACTTAACATTGCAACTAGCATAACTTGCATGTTAATAGATTAAAAAACTGGTTATTTGTAACACACATTTTATGATAATTTGTGAGTCTAATGGACTAGGTATTCAACATAATTATTAATATTTTGTAAGCATGTATGTGTTTTCCAACACACTATTAAAACACACTTTTGCCCCACTAGTGGGCACAAGTTCGCAAGAAATCAGAAAATTGTAAGATAAAAATATAATTGCAAGATATGTTGAGATTCATTGTAGTTGTACGTATAAAACTAATTCATCGCAAAATTACACTAAATAAACATAAACGTATATTTTTGTGGAAAATCTTTGCACATAAACATGTTATCTAACTAATTATCTCCGCAGATATTTTTCTGTAAAGGAAATAACTTTGGGGACATTATTTGGAAACATCGACATTCCCGTCTCATCATCGTTATAAATGCTACCAGGTGCGAAATTAGGTTTTACCATAACCTCAGACAAATTACCAAAATATACATAAAGCTGCACTCTGCTGAATCCCATCATTATTGCTAGGCTTGTTTCTTGTGGTGTTCGCAAAGGCAAACTACCGTATGTTTTTTCATGAAAACGCCCAATGTCTCCCTGCTAATTTTGACTCTTTATTAAACGTATGTTCGATGCTGTTTACTTCTGTATACTCTAAAGCCATTCTCCTGAGTTAAGAACAAATCAATGTATAGGAAGTAGAACAGAATACAAATACGAATGTAAATAATGTGTTCGATATAATTGGTATTTAAATTATTACACTACGCAAGTTATTTACGAGGACTGTAAACTAAAAGCAATGCGAACTTTTACTCCACTTGCACATGCGTACTTTTGCCCAGCAGTACTGATGTTCCATTTCCAGTACGTGCTGCTATCTGTGGTGTGCAAAATGATCTTTGTAAATTATCACTACACACGAAAAAAAAAACACTTTATCAAACTGCCTATTGCATTATTATCTAACACTTAATCCTTTCTTGATATACTGATTGCGATAAATTTTAATTAATCTTTACCTCGTGGATTTGTTATTGTTCGTCCAAGTGAGCCGTTCTCACATGTAACAATGCTCCGCCATGACACCTTTAACATGAACCCAGGTTTGCCATCCTAATACTCGTGAGACCAAAAATAACTGCACTGCGCACTTTTACCTGGCGCGCATATTTACCCCCCTCTACTCTATATGTCTGGTTTCTACAGAGTTAGGCAAGACTATGTACAACCAGCAAGTTATTGTTGTTAATCAGATTTACAATTAGCAGTCTCTAGAAATTTACTACAGTATTGTAAAAAAAACATAGATCAAGAGTACAGTGTTGTAATGGCAGGTTACTATAGTTATAAGCCTGGTTTCTACAGTGTTAGGACAAGATTATGTACAACCAGTAAGGTTGCGTTGGTACTCAAGTTCATAATTAGCTATTTGTAAATATTTTCTATAAACTTATAGTAGAAAAAGTTCCACTGTACATTATAGTAATTTCAGGTTACCATAGATATATATCTGGTTCTTACAGAGTAAGAGCAAGGCTATGTAAAACCAGCAATGTCTTTTTGTTACTCAAGTTCACAATTAGGTATCACCAAAGATTAACTATAAATATATAGTAGACAATGTTACAGGGTACAGTGTTGTAATGGCAGGTTACTATAGTCATATATCTGGTTTCTACAGAGTTATGACAAGACTATGTACAACCAGCAAGGTGTTGTTGTTACTCAGGTTCACAATAAGATGTCTCTAGAGATTTACTTAAAATTTACTTTAGACAAAGTTCCAGTGTACAGTGTTGTAATGGCAGGTAACTATAGTTATATGTCTGGTTTGTGTGGAGTGAGTAAACGGTTATTTACAACCAGCAAGGTTGCGTATTTACTCAGGCTCACAATTAGCTGTCTCTAATGAATTACTATAAACATATAGTTGACAAAGTTCCAGTGTACAGTGTTGTAATGGCAGGTAACTATAGTTATATGTCTGGTTCGTGCAGAGTGAGGAAACGTTTATTTACAACCAGCAAGTTTGCGTTGTTAAACAGGCTCACAATTAGCTGTCTCTAATGAATTACTATAAACATATAGTTGACAAAGTTCCAGTGTACAGTGTTGTAATGGTAGGTAACTATAGATGTATGTCTGGTTCGTGCAGAGTGAGGAAACTGTTAATTACAACCAGCAAGGTTGCGTTGTTACTCAGGCTCACAATTAGCTGTCTCTAATGAATTACTATAAACATATAGTTGACAAAGTTCCAGTGTACAGTGTTGTAATGGTAGGTAACTATAGATGTATGTCTGGTTCGTGCAGAGTGAGGAAACGGTTATTTACAACCAGCAAGGTTGCGTTGTTACTCAGGCTCACAATTAGCTGTCTCTAATGAATTACTATAAACATATAGTTGACAAAGTTCCAGTGTACAGTGTGATAAGGGAAGATTACTATAGTTATATGTCTGGCTGTTACAGAGTGAGGACTATGCTATGTCTAACCTGCTAAGATTTGTTGTAACTCAGATTCACGACTAGCTTTCTGTAGATGTATTCTATAAACTTATAGTAGTCAAAGCTCCAGTGTACAGTGTTGTAATGGTAGGTAACTATAGATATATGTCTGGTTCGTGCAGAGTGAGGAAACGTTTATTTACAACCAGCAAGGTTGCGTTGTTACTCAGGTACACAATTAGCTGTCTCTAGTGAATTACTATAAACTTATAGTTGACAAAGTTCCAGTGTACAGTGTGATAAGGGCAGATTACTATAGTTATATGTCTGGCTGTTACAGAGTGAGGACAATGCTATGTCTAACCTGCTAAGATTTGTTGTAACTCAGATTCACGACTAGCTTTCTGTAGATGTATTCTATAAACTTATAGTAGTCAAAGCTACAGTGTACAGTGTTGTAATGGTAGGTTACTATAGTTATATTTCTGGTTCGTGCAGAGTGAGGAAACGTTTATTTACAACCAGCAAGGTTGCGTTGTTACTCAGGTTCACAATTAGATGTCTCTAGAGATTTACTTTAAATTTACTTTAGACAAAGTTCCAGTGTACAGTGTTGTAATGGCAGGTAACTATAGATATACGTCTGGTTCGTGCAGAGTGAGGAAACGTTTATTTACAACCAGCAAGGTTGCGTTGTTACTCAGGCTCACAATTAGCTGTCTCTAATGAATTACTATAAACATATAGTTGACAAAGTTTCAGTGTACAGTGTTGTAATGGCAGGTAACTATAGATATATGTCTGGTTCGTGTGGAGTGAGGAAACGGTTATTTACAACCAGCAAGGTTGCGTTGTTACTCAGGCTCACACTTAGCTGTCTCTAATGAATTACTATAAACATAATTAACAAAGTTTCAGTGTACAGTGTTGTAATGGTAGGTAACTATAGATGTATGTCTGGTTCGTGCAGAGTGAGGAAACGGTTATTTACAACCAGCAAGGTTGCGTTGTTACTCAGGCTCACAATTAGCTGTCTCTAATGAATTACTATAAACATATAGTTGACAAAGTTTCAGTGTACAGTGTTGTAATGGCAGGTAACTATAGATATATG
>PNEQ01105816.1:0-29452 GCA_003012365.1 Medauroidea extradentata
GTCGCCCTACTAAGACGCGACAAGGCACGTGTGTTGGCATAATGGCAACGTGCTAGCGAGCACATAGCATGTCGCCCTACTAAGACGCGACAAGGCACGTGTGTTGGCATCATGGCAACATACTGGCGAGCACATAGCATGTCGCCCTACTAAGACGCGACAAGGCACGTGTGTTGGCATAATGGCAACGTGCTAGCGAGCACATAGCATGTCGCCCTACTAAGAAGCCATATTGGATCATTCCATCATGCTGTCCGCCATTTTCGATCAATTTGTTATGTTGTCCGCCATGTTGGATCACTTTTTAATGCTGTCCGCCATATTGGTTCAATCCATCATGCCGGACGCTATCTTGTATCAATTTATTATAGTATCCGCCACCTTGGATCAATTCAACATTTGTTACATCATTTTTATGTCATTGTCATGTCGCCCATTTTGTTTCGGCTGCCACTCAGCTGAGGGAAATTTCCCCTCGAAGTTCCCCTCATCGTCTGCTGGAGAGGTCATGTTTGTTTACACAGGAGGCGCTGGTGTCGTACATTGTTTCCATCGTTAGCTACTAGGCGGCACAGGTGTCGCAATTTGTTTCCATCATTGGCTGCTAGGTGGTACTGTAGTAGCCATCAGCCATGTTTGTTCCAACATTTACGTCGTTGATTGGTAGAGTACGTTAGTGTAGAGTGTTGCCATTAAGGACATAGTTGCTTGTGTTTGTATATGAGGAAATTGACCTTATAATTTTGTATATGTCATGTCATATGTCACATTATGTCATATCATGTCACATATTCGTCTGTAAAATTGATTGCGTATAGTGTGGAGTAAATTGTGGAGCTTGTGGTACTAATTGTGATGCTTGTGGTACTAATTGTGATGATGTGGTGCTTGCGGTGCCAATTGTGATGCTGTGGTGCTTGTGGTGCTCATTGTGGTTGTTGTTGTGCTAATTGTGGTGCTTGTAGTGCTGCTTGTGGTGCTAATTGTGGTGCGTGTGGTGCTGATTGTGGTGTGCAGATTTTTAATTGATCTCCACATGGTTTCCGATATTTTCCGATAAAACTAATTTTAAAATCGATTTTCAAGTGTTAATATCTCCCTTAAAAATTGCGGTATGCGAAAATTGCTTTATGTAAATATAATTCATTTTTATAAGGAAAAACAATCTCACCATTTGTACCTGTAGTTCAGGAACAGCCTGTATATGATGGGATTTTTCTGGGTTCGGTAGTCAGGCTCAGGGAATCATGCTGCTAGTTTAAGTTAAGTTTTGTTAGTTCATAAACGGCTGCGATGTCATGTGTTATAGGTTGTGTAAGGTTATTAATAATTTGAAATTAATATTCATTAAACTTTCGTTCCTATTGAAGCTTCCTAGTTATGCCAATTAACTGGCGGTAGGAAGTAAAGTTTGTTATTGTAGCTTTTGCTGCGCCTGTATCCATTGTTGATCTTGTTTGCAAGTAAAATAACTTAATAATTTGTAACGGGGGCGGCACTCAACCCACCATCGTTTTAATATTTATTCAACTTTCGTTTCTATTGAAGCTTCCTAGTTATGCCAATTAATTGGCGGTAGGAAGTAAAGTTTGTTATTGTAGCTTTTGCTGCGCCTGTATCCATTGTTGATCTTGTTTGCAAGTAAAATAACTTAATAATTTGTAACGGGGGCGGCACTCAACCCACCCTCGTTTTAATATTTATTCAACTTTCGTTTCTATTGAAGCTTCCTAGTTATGCCAATTAATTGGCGGTAGGAAGTAAAGTTTGTTATTGTAGCTTTTGCTGCGCCTGTATCCATTGTTGATCTTGTTTGCAAGTAAAATAACTTAATAATTTGTAACGGGGGGGGGGGGGGCGGCACTCAACCCACCCTCGTTAACTATAGAGGGTAGTACACAGAACATTCCAGTCCTACCATGTGTACTCCCATGGAAGCGTGCTGCCATAATTAACTCACACAACCATTGTATACAAACTATATAATTGCACAGCTACATACGGGGCATTCTCAGTATACAACACACTTTTAAAACCTGCTACCACTAACAGTCTCTAATCCTGTACCCTACTATAAATGTATATAGTCACTTACGTCTTGTTGGGTCGCACACACGGAAAATACGTTGCTGTAGTCTTGTACCTGTCTGCCGTATAGATCACGCTACCTTCCAACGACGCAATACCTATTCCGGCATTAAGAGGCTCCCCCGGGGTAGCGTCCGAACGGGACTCGTTCCCTTCTCTCCTTGAAACGGTGCACACAAAGGTATTAATAAATCTGCGTACAATCCTCGACGCTACTCGGGTCTCAATTAATTCGGTAATTTCTAGTCGCAGTAGTAGCTCACACAATATAAGGCCCAGTCATTCACGAGCGTCACCACATGACATGAAGCTCACACCATCGCTCTACTCAGCTGATGTACGTAGACTCAGGTAACTCTAGCGGCAGACTGCCCCTGTCAATCTCTGGCAAAGTCCTTGTCCCGTCCAACTCCAAGCAGCTGACTGGCGCATCGCATCTGATCACGTCCAAGTCGCCTTGGCGGTCAACACGCCAACTAACAGGTCTGGGCTGCCACCTGGCCAAAGTAAAATGTCTCAATAAACTGATAACATACAGTGTCCAGCCGAAACGAGACGTGGGCACCATCTCAAATTTAATTGATCATGCTTGCAAGAAAATTAACTTAACATTTTAATTGAGCATGAAGGTTATGTTTTCCCAGAGACCTTGTGCTGTAGGTAGGCCTATGTTTTGTGTTTGCCACAAATGAATGAGCTAAATTGAAATTAGAATGGGAACTATGTTATGATCTTTCACAACAGTAGTATTGTGATACTTATCGGCTTTTCTAGATGTTGTCATTATCAGTTCAATTTATTATATTTTGTGCGTTTCTAGCCTTGCTTCGACAGTTCTCTGTACCTGAGTTATCAAATAGTGATATTCATCGGGTTTGCTAGATATTGTTGTTACCAGTTGAATTGAATATTAAATGCATTTCTAGTCGTACTTAGAAATTCGTGTGTTCCTAAGTTCTGAAATATTGTGATATGTATGTAATTTCATCGGGTTTGTTAGTTCTTATTATCAGTTTAATTGAATATTTATTGCATATCTATTTATGCTTTGGCAATCCTGTGTGCCTGAGTTAGCTGGTCTCAACGTGATAGCAAGGGCATGTTTGCTACTGTGTTTTTGTATCGTAGGTGATGTTTAGGACGAACAATGCATGCACGCCATGGTCTCATGGCTGGCACGCTGACAGTGTTGTAATGCGGAGGTTTATAACGGTTTTCTTTTGCATCCATTTGAAAAGACAACTGTGTGATTGGTATCTTAATATAACGTTCGTTTCCGAAAAACAGGCTATAATATGTGTCCGTTCGCTTTCGGAATTTCTAACATAGCCTGGATCTACTTCCGGAATGTAAAGGTCTTCACAAACTTAAGACAAGCCACGCTGTGCAGTGCTGTTTGGTGCAGCTGCAACATATTATTAGCTCCTAAGATGTTGGTCAATTATTTTCATCTAAACCGTTATTAAAGCAGTGCCTCTTATATTTTCAAGGTAAAGTGATGATGTTTGTGTCCATTAAAAGCACATATTTAGATTAGCACGATACTTTTTCTATTGAAATAATGTAATTTCACAAAGTACATTTACGTTTAAGAATCTATGTTACATAGTTTAGCTCATTTGCCAGAAACATTTATACTATACTGGTATAACAATAATACTAGAAGCTCTTTCTAAACACTGATATTTGGCTGCTTTTCTCTAGCATATACAAAAATATTTTGCTGTATTTTAAAAACAATATTATGTTTACCATAAATATTATTTAAATTTATTATTATAATATTTGACTTTGCAGTTTGTTAACCTAAAAACGCGAGAAAGCTAACGCCGAATCTGGCTCGTTGAGTTCTTGCCTAATCGCCTCTAAGCGCAATGCTCTCAAACTCCACGCATGCTTTCTGCCGGCAATTTGCTTGACTGTGACTTTAAAATGTCGTCCTGTGTTTTTATGGGCACGCTTGTGTAGATAAATGTAAAATGCTGACTTGAAGACTGCTCTGAAATTTCAGTATAGAAAATGAAGCAACTGAAACTGATTGTACGTTATACTAAATTTGTGCATGTTATTCATATACGTAGGCTGCATATTATAAAGCAATTCCTTATAATTTTAAAACAATAATGCTTGTTTTCAACGGAAGTTGCAAGTTTGAGTGAATTCGTTGACGTGTAAGCCTACTATTTTTCAATGTCTAGCCAAACAGCATGTCTTGAGAGGAAGTATTTAATTACTAAACTTGTGCTATTTTCATGGCTTTACTTGTATGTTGTTGGGAACCAATTATTTAATTTTACATATTAGACAAATATTACAAATGTTCAACTAGTGCGTATTTATTCTTCCAGTGATTCTACTGTAAACATTTTCGTACATTTGTCCTTTCTTTTAAAAATACGTTATCTGAGTTCTATAAAAAAACAGAAACCCTTTATACTAAGCTTATTCGAAATGTGTATTAGATGTTTATTTTCATTATTTCAACTTATATTTTTATTATTTAAATGTGGTCATTGTCTTACTCGCTATTACTTTTAATTTAGAGCGCATCTGACTTTCAGCATTTGTAAACTTTTCAGAGCATTGCACATGTAGGTTTAGTAAAAAGTCACTGCTGTGTTAAGAACAGATGGCTGCAAGACAACACATAGACGTATCTAACCTGAGTTTTGTGACACACTCACAGTTATCTTGACTCCCGAATGAAATAAATAAGCTCGGCTACATCACAAGTCCACATAAGCTTAACATTCGTACTGACCTTCTAAAGGCTCTCAATTACATTGACGGAATATATAGGCTTCAGTAACATATTGTTGGAATGTAAATTGTAAACAGTTAATATTAGCTGTCACTAAAAACTATACCCACTTACTTATTCACAAAACAATTCTGCTAAAGTAATGTTTCCATTGCTTATAAATTGTGTGTGTTATAATTCGTGAGGTAACTGGCCTGTGGATGTGCTACAAAATTTATTTTCCACATAAAAAAAGGAAAAAAAATGAATTTAAAAATTATAATTTGATAACCTTATTTATACAAAATTAATATTTATTTATTTCTTCATTTGATAAACTTTCAGAAACATACACGTTTACTATACAATGATCTGTTGTTGCATCTAAATACTGGAAGTAGCCGTCCGCAAATGTTGTCTGTCTAATGTTAGGTGATTGCAAACCTACGTTAGAAAATTATTTTACGACAGTTATGCTTCTGGTTTCAGAATATAAACAAACCTCTAACAGCACATGCAGCATGCACACAAACTCCCCTACAAACTATTTCGCACAAGCGCTGCTATCTGTCGTTGACAAAAAAAGTCTGGTATGCGATTTTGTTACTCAGTTTAATTGCTGTTACTCGAGCCCGACATCCGAATATTTATAAGTTGGTTCGTACTCACCTGGGCTGTTCTGTTCCAGCTCAGTGACAACCGTGTGAATGACGAGCTGCAGCGTCGTACCTTCTTCATACCCTTCCTTACCACAGCCAGGAGAGTGTGTGTGTTTGTGTGCATCAGCAGCATTAGTTGATGCACCCAACCTAGTGCAGCTGTTGAACTAGGTCGCAGTGGTAAGACACACGTGTTTACCTGCACTGATGTACACATGTTCGTAATGTGCGAAAATCGGACGCATTTCAGACATGTATAAAATTATACCTTTAAATCCCTCACAAGCACTGGAAATTAACTTTAAGCAAGCCTTCCATAACGGCTGAAATTAGCTTTTTCACAGCTACGTTCTAAAATATAGGGCCTGGATTATAATGAATGCAACAGAGAGTTGTAAAATGTTCGCACGCACAAATGTTCTCATATAATAACAAGTCGCCAAGTTGAAAGCCCACAGCAGTACGTCGGAAACACTATACGTTTATTTAACACCTTGCGCATTGATGCGATATAAATCTATATGAATCCAGCTGTGTAGCCCTTAAACGCACATTCACTTTCCAGGCACTCATTGTAACCACGAATTGTACAATGTCCCTTTACCAGCTAATTTACACATACTGTCCGAGGTACAGATATAA
Source organism: Medauroidea extradentata (assembly GCA_003012365.1). Classification (NCBI taxonomy): domain Eukaryota; kingdom Metazoa; phylum Arthropoda; class Insecta; order Phasmatodea; family Phasmatidae; genus Medauroidea; species Medauroidea extradentata. Next base: position 6,130 of record PNEQ01105816.1, read on the forward strand.
ACACTAACTGTCTTCGCGTTATAACTTAAGTTATATTTTAATCGCTACGCATTACAAAAAGGCATACCCTATTAAGTATTCTTCATGAAATATTCCTCTCGCCTCGTTCAAGCATGTATATACATATAATTACACCGTTATAAATACCATACATGTGTACTATGCTGTACCACCATGTAACACACAGACACCAACATTTATCTTCAGCTACTTATTCAAGTTTACTGTTTGACCTCACTTAAGACCTCAGATTTTACACCTGGCTTCGCTTTCACATTCACATTCACTTCCTAACTTCGCTTCTTGTCTAAAAACGTTCTTAAAAAATTCTGCGCGCATGCTCATGTGTCGATGCATTTACTGTCCACCCATAATTCAAATATATTTCTTTTTCTACATATGCTAAGTGAGGTGGCACAAAGTTTACACACTTGGACTCAAAATTTGAACGACCAATGTTCGATACCTTGTTCATCCACGCGGATATTTATTATATAATTATTGTCAAAATTTCTCCATGCATATGCTGGAATATATCATGGCAACAAGGAATGTCTGATCCCATTCTGGTATCCTGTTTACTAAATCTGTGGTTCCATCCGTAATTACTTCGCTGTCTACGAGACGTAAAACAAAAGTACTTGCCTACCTACTAACCTACCATCATATATTCCTTAAATCTCTTGTATGTCAAAGCAACGCGCGTGCATGTGTGTATATGTATGTACATATATATATATATATATGTATATATATATGTGTGTGTGTAATAATGCACGATTTATACCAGAATTAATATTCCAAACTCTGGCACATGAAACATGACGTAAAATAAGGAGTGGTGGCAATGACCTATTTTGTAGTGAATATTAAGGGATGTACACGATGTTCAACATCTAATTTGTAGATACATTATTGGACATATACTAGCACCTTTAATATTTGCAGCCACCAAAATCTAAATAAAGTTCCAAGAGTCGAAGCATATATGTGATGAAATGCTGGAAATAATTGTTTTAATTCCTGTAAAACGACGCCACGTCCGGTATAAACACAAGATGGCTCATGTTGAACTTGTACAGTTGCTTACAATTTTTACAATAGAAACAAACATGTTGGTTATTTTCTTTTAAATGTTTAAATAGGTTTACAACCCATTCCTTTCCATGAAAATGGTTTGCATAGTATCTAACTTATTTTTGATTTTACATCGTCATTTAACAATGCTCCAGGTTTGTATTTTACCTAAGCTACAGGGCAAACAGTAAACTCAATACTTTCTACATGTGAATTTTGTTATGTTCACTGCATTCTCGAAGGTATACATTCATTTTCAACAATGTGTTCTGAATCAAAATACCATAATTAATATTTGTTTCGGGGATTCTATTACTGCAGATTCATTCGTGATTTTAAACAAAACGACGGGTCCTAGAAAGCTGCAACAAGAGAACCTTTATTTTTTTTTGTAATACATGTAACATTACTCAATAAACCATCTGCAAATGTTCGAAAATGCTGACAGTAGAAAATTCTATCAATTAGAGTGTAGCCACCACTGCTATATTCATAAGGGTGGAAAGTATCAAGCAGCATTTGCCGTTGGTTGGTGGATCCCAACAGCATTACGCAATGCAGAAAATATAGTTATTGTATGTCAACTATTTTCCCATATTTTTAGGAAAATACAAATTTATAATTCCATATTATGATACTCAATAAGCTCTGAATATTAAATTTAGGGGTGAAGTGTAACACATGTTTTCATTTTATTTTTCCTTCAAAGCGGAGTTTGTCTCCTACTTAAGAAACATACTGTACATCTCTTAATAAGCATATGCTTACATAGACATATGCATGCATATTTCTATGGTACCACACATAGAATGTAAAGTAGATTAGTAGGTAATTCAACGATTTTGTTGTGAGAAATAAATCCCCAGTATGCTTGAAAATTGGTGATTAAGGCCAACGTAAAGTTAAATTCCGATATGGTGGCCGTGACGTCATCCAAGATGGTCTGTTGTGCTGTAGAAAAAAATAATTGAGGTTACTGAAAAGAAACATATTATATGTTCTCTGCTGAGCACGAAGTAAAAAAGCCTATACTTCCTAGGACCGTAACTGTCTGATGAAGTCAGAGAAATATTTCTTACATGGGAGACAACACTCAAACTTTCTCGTAACGAAGACGTCACCATATACATATGTATATGTATGTTTATATATATGTGTATATATATATATATATATATATATATATATATATATATATACACATACAGGATGTTTTTTAACTTATGTTACAAACGTTGGGAGGTGATTCCTCATAAAAATTTAGTTATAGTCACGCCAAGTCATTTTCGTCTAATGCTATTTTTAAGGGAGATATGAACCTTTGAGAATCCATTTTATATATATATTTTTTTTTTCTGAAAATATCGGCAGCGACTTTAAGTTCGATTACAATTTTCAGCACAATGCTTAGTGTCGTTGAGATCCTCAAAGCTATTATGAAACCGCTTGTTAAAATCCTCCCCTCACATTAACCAGAAATGTTTTACCGTTGGGTTCTGTGAAAATGTTGTCTTTCTGAAGAGTACGTCTAAATAACGAAACAAAGTCCTCTTGTCGCAAGTCGCTAGAATGCACCGTTTAAGAGAATATAATTCGTACAAATTAATAGTCAGTAGCTGCAATACACTGCATTCTTGGTACTACAGTGCAATGTGTTGTGAATTGATACAATTATCGATCACCGCCTTAAACGTTAAATAACACGGCATGCCTGCGTTACTATTTAAAAAACATAGCAAAACAGCTTATAATAAACTGTATGTAAAATATGCAAGTTGCGCGGAGAAATGTAGCGAGGTGGTAGGTATGTGAGTGAGTTAAGAGGGCTTTACGGCTGTGTAACGTCGTAGTTTTTACAGCCGATGAGGGGTGTCATGATGGGAAGATGGAGTGGCACCTAGATTGAATGGTGGGAGAAACGGGAGTACCCCGAGAAAACCCACCGCTCAACGGCACCGTCCAGGCACGATTGCTACTTGCGACAATCCGGGTTGACCCCGCCGGGAATCGAGCCCGGATCGCCTTGGTAGCAAGCTCGCGCTCTAGCGCGGAGCCACCGCGGCCCCCTTGGTGTTAGGGATGCCTGTGTCGGTTACCGGGCCAGTGGTAATCATTTCGTGCGATTGTGCGTTGTGTTGTTTGTTGAGATATCCCATATGAAATAATGGAACACACCGATCACAGCATGTCACAACAAAACGTCAGGGAATGTAGTGTTCCTGCAACTGTGGCATGGAGCGGTTTTCTTGGTCTGAGCTTGCAGAAATGCACTTAATATATGGTGCGGCACATTCAAATGGACGGGAAGCAGCGAGGATGTATGCTGAAAACTTTCCACAACGACGACACCCTAGCCATAGCATGTTCCAACGGCTTGACAACCGACTTAGTATGACAGACTCATTACACCCTAACATGCGTGAGACAGGTCGAACTCGTTCTGTTCCTGTGATTGTGGAAGAAGCTGTACTGGAAGAAGTAGAGGACACACCCAGCACCAGGGTTCGTATGATAGCACGTCATCGTCCACTGAGATACACGACAGCTTGGCACATTTTGCACGAGCAGAATCTTTAACCTTACCATGTGCAACGTGTGCAAGCACTAGGAATAGAAGACTATCCACGACGACGTCGGTTATGCGCATGTGTAGTGTGGGATCGTGGGCGACAACTTAATAGACCCGCACATTCTGCCAAATCGGCTCACCGGCCATGTGTATCGTATCGGACTTCCTACAAAACGACTTGCCACGTCTTCTCGAAGATGTACCCCTTGATGTGCGAACGCGGATGTGGTTCCAGGACGATGATGCACCTGCGCACTTCAGTCGCGTAGCGAGGCAGCAACTGACAGACATGTTCGGCGAAAGACGGATCGGCAAGTTTGGCCGAATTTCATGGCCAGCACGTTCTCCAGACCTCAATCCATTAGATTATTTCTATGGGGTCACATAAATTCATTGGTGTATGCTACAAGTGTGGAACGCCAAGCTGCCCTTTTTACGAATCGAGGCAGTCTGCAACAGTGTCAGGAACACACCAGAGATGTTGGAAAGGGTGAGACATTCTATGCTTCGACGAAAGTCGGAGGTGTCTGGACGTTGGTGGTCGTAACTTTGAGCAATTACTATAACTCTGGTGTGGCATATCATTATGCTGTGTTATTCTTGTGTTGTACATTAAGTAAAGGCGTTCTCTAGTCTCACATTCGCTTTGTTAAAGGTATTGCTTGAATCACACACATTACTATTGTTGCACATAATTAGAATGCACCCACCGAGCGAGATGATACAACGGGAGGATAAGAGCTTTATTCTTAGCTGCAGCATTGCTGAGTTCAGTTTTCCATACATTCCCGATATTCCTCCAGGCGAATTCCAGAAAAGAAGCCTTACATAAGACCATGGCCTTGTATCTGTTCAGAACGTGCTTTTCAACGGAACGTAAAATCTTCTCTACATTAAAATTGTCACCATTCACAATACATTACACTGTAGTACCAAGAATGCAGTGTATTGCAGCCACTGACAATTAATTTTACGAATTATTTTCCCGTAAACGGTGCATTCTAGCGACTTGCCACAAGAGGACCTTTTTTCGTTATTTAGACATACTCTTCAGAAAGACAACAAAATTTTCACAGAGCCCTACGGTAAAAAAGGTTCAGGTTAATGTGAGGTTAGCCACCTTCATTATTTACATGAAGAGCAGGTTTTATCGACCTGTTTCATCATATTTTTGAGGATCTCAACGATACTAAACACTGTGCTGAAAAATTGTATTCGAACTTAAAGTCATTTCCGATATTGTTTTGAAAATACATTTTAAAAATTGATATTCAAAGGTTCATATCTCCCTTAAAAATAGCACTAGACGGAAATGACTTGGCGTGACAATACCTCAATTTTTATGAGGAATCACCTAACAACGTTTGAAACATAAGTTAAAAAAACATCCTGTGTATATATATATATATATATATATATATATATATATATATATATATATATGAATATGTATATATATATATATAGAGAGAGAGAGAGAGAGACAGAGAGAGATACCAAGAGGGAATAAGAGAGCTGTTCCTAGACCTAAACAGATATAAATACCTTGACATAGAAATGTCAGTGACTACAAGCACTTTGATCATTACGACAAGCTGTTCTCACAAATTTCTTGAACACATAGATCATGGCAACGCACCATTCGTCAAAGATCGTGAACACTTATATCATGACGACGAGCTGTCCGCCAAAGTTCGTGACCACTTAGATCATGGCGACGAGCTGTCCGCCGAAGTTTGTGATCACTTAGATCGTGGCGACTAGTTGTCTGCCAAAGTTCGTGACCACATATATCATCACGTCGAGCTACCTGCCAAAGTTCGTGACTGGTTATATCATCACGTCGAGCTGTGTGGCAAAGTTCGTGACCACTTATATCATCATGTCGAGCTGTCTGCCGAAGTTCGCAACCACTTACATCATCACATCGAGCTGGCTGCCGAAGTTCGTGACCACTTATATCATCACGTCGAGCTGTACGCCAAAGTGCGTGAACACCCATATCATCACGTCGAGCTACCTGCCAAAGTTCGTCACTGCTTATATCAACACGTCGAGCTGTGCGGCAAAGTTCGTGACCACTTACAAAGTTCGTGCCCACTTATATCATCACGTTAGCTAGCTGCAAAATTACGAGACCACTTATATCATTACGTCGAGCTGGCTGCCAAAGTTCGTGACCATTTATACCAACACGTCAAGCTGGCTGCCAAAGTTCGTGACCACTTATATCATCACGTCGAGCTGTGTGCCAAAGTTCGTGACCACTTATAGCATTACGTCGAGCTATCTGCCATTGCTCGTGACCACTTATATCATTACGTCGAGCTGGCTGCCAAAGTTCGTGACCACTTCTATCATCACGTCGAGCTGTGTGGCATAGTTCGAGACCAAATATATCATTACGTCGAGCTGGCTGCAAAAGTTCGTGACCACTTATACCAACACGTCAAGCTTGCTACCAAAGTTCGTGACCACTTATATTATCACGTCGAGCTGTGTGCCAATATTAGTGACCACTTATATCATTACGTCGAGCTGGCTTCCAAAGTTCGTGACCACTTATACCAACACGTCGAGCTGTGTACCAAAGTTCGTGACCACCTATACCAACACGTCGAGCTGGCTGCCAAAGTTCGTGACCACTTATATCATTACGTCGAGCTGGCTGCCAAAGTTCGTGACCACTTATATCATCACATCGAGCTGTGTGCCAAAGTTCTCGACCACTTATATCATCATATAGAGCTGGCTTCCAAAGTTCGTGACCACTTACACCAACACGTCGAGCTGTGTGCCAAAGTTCGTGACCACTTATACCAACACGTCGAGCTGTATGCCAAAGTTCGTGACCACTTATATCATCACGTCGAGCTGTGTGCCAAAGTTCATGACCACTTATACCAACACGTCGAGCTGTGTGCCAAAGTTCGTGACCACTTATACCAACACGTCGAGCTGGCTGCCAAAGTTCGTGACCACTTATATCATTATGTCGAGTTGGCTGCCAAAGTTCGTGACCACTTATACCAACACCTCGAGTTATCTGCCATAGTTCGTGACCACATATATCATCACGTCGAGCTGTGTGCCAAAGTACGTGACCACTTATATCCCCACATCGAGCTGTGTGCCAAAGTTCTCAACCACTTATATCATCATATAGAGCTGTCTGCCAATGTTTGTGACCACTTATATCATTACGTCGAGCTGGCTGCCAAAGTTCGTGACCACTTATATCATTATATTGAGCTGTCTGCCAATGTTCGTGACCACTTATATCATTAGCTCAAGCTGGCTGCCATAGTTTGAGACCACTTATATAATCACGTCGAGCTGACTGCCAAAGTTCGTGACCACTTATATCATCACGTCGAGCTGACTGCCAAAGTTCGTGACCACTTATATAATCACGTCGAGCTGTCCGCCAATGTTCGTAACCATTTATAAAATCACATTAAGCTGGCTGCCAAAGTTCGTGACCAGTTATATCATTATATCGAGCTGTCTGCCAATGTTCGTGACCACTTATATCATTACATTAAGCTGGTTGACAAAGTTCGTGACCACTTATATAATCACGTCGAGCTGACTGCCAAAGTTCGTGACCACATATAAAATCACATTATCTGGCTGCCAAAGTTCGTGACCACTTATATCATGACGTTGAGCTGGCTGCCAAAGTTCGTGACCCCTTAAACCAACACTTCGAGGTATCTGCCAAAGTTCGTGTCCACTTATATCATCTTGTCGAGCTGTGTGCCAAAGTTCGTGACCACTTATACCAACACGTCGAACTGGCTGCCAAAGTTCGTGACCACTTATATCATCAAGTCGAGCTGTGTGCCAATGTTCGTGACCTCTTATATCATTACGTCGAGATGTGTGCCAAAGTTCGTGACCACTTATATCATCATATCGAGCTGTCTGCCGATGTTCGTGACCACGTATATCATCACGTCGAGCTATCTACCAAAGTACGTGACCACGTATATCATCACGTCGAGCTATCTACCAAAGTTCGTGACTGCTTATATCATCACGTTGAGCTGGCTGCCAATGTTCGTGACCACTTATATCATTACGTCGAGAAAGCTGACAAAGCTCATGACCTCTTATACCAACACATCGAGCTGGCTGCCAAAGTTAGCGACCACTTATATCATCACATCGAGCTGTGTGCCAAAGTTCTCGACCACTTATATAATCATATCGAGCTGTCTGCCAATGTTCGTGACCACTTATTTTATTAGCTGAAGCTGGCTGCCAAAGTTTGTGACCACGTATATAATCACGTCGAGCTGACTGCCAAAGTTCGTGACCACTTATATCATTACGTCGAGCTGACTGCGAAAGTTCGTGACCACTTATATAATCACTTCGAGCTTTCCGCCAAAGTTCGTGACCACTTATAAAATCACAATAAGCTGGTTGCCAAAGTTCGTAAACACTTATATCATTATATCGAGCTGTCTGCCAACGTTCGTGACCACTTATATCATTACCTCAAGCTGGTTGACAAAGTACCTGACCACTTATGTAATCACGTCGAGCTGACTGCCAAAGTTCGTGACCACTTATAAAATCACATTAATCTGGCTGCCAAATTTCGTGACCACTTATATCATGACGTCGAGCTGGCTGCCAAAGTTCGTGACCCCTTATACCAACACGTCGAGTTATCTGCCAAAGTTCGTGACCATTCACATCATCTCGTCGAGCTGTGTGCCAAAGTTCGTGACCACTTATACCAACACGTCAAACTGGCTGCCAAAGTTCGTGACCACGTATATCATCACGTCGAGCTATCTACCAAAGTTCGTGACCACGTATATCGTCACATCGAGCTATCTACCAAAGTTCGTGACGCCTTATATCATTATGTTGAGCTGGCTGCCAATGTTCGTGACCACTTATATCATTACGTCGAGCTGGCTGCCAAAGTTCGTGACCACTTATACCAACACATCGAGCTGGCTGCCAAAGTTCGCGACCACTTTTATCATCACGTCGAGCTGTGTGCCAAAGTTCTCGACCATTTATATCATCATATCGAGCTGTCTGCCAATGTTTGTGACCACTTATATCATTACGTCGAGCTGGCTGCTAAAGTTCGTGACCACTTATGCCAACACTTCGAGCTGTGTGCCAATATTCTTGACGACTTATATCATCATGTCGATCTGTTTGCCAAAGGTCGTGACCACTTATATCATTACGTCGAGTTGGCTACCAAATTACGTGACCACTTATACCAACTCGTCGAGCTGTGTGCCAAAGTTCGTGACCACTTATATCATCACATCGTGCTGTCTGCCAATGTTCGTGATCACTTATATCATTACGTCTAGCTGGCTGCCAAAGTTCGTGACCACTTATACTAACACGTCGAGATGGCTGCCAATGTTCGTGACCAGTTATATAATCACGTCGAGTTGTGTGCCAAAGTTCGTGACCACTTATATAATCATGTCAAGCTGGCTGCCAAAGTGCGTGACCCCTTATACCAACACGTCGAACTATCTTCTAAAATTCGTGACGACTTATATCATCACGTCGAGCTGTGTGCCAAAGTTCGGGACCACTTATTTCGTCACGTCGTGCTGGCTGCCAAAGTTCGTGACCACTTATACCAAGACGTCGAGCTGGCTGCCAAAGTTCGTGACCACTTATATCATCACGTCGGGCTGTGTGCCAAAGTACGTGACCACTTATATCATCACGTCGAGCTGACTGCCAAAGTTCGTGACCACTTATATAATCACGTCGAGCTGTCCGCCAAAGTTCGTGACCATTTATAAAATACATTAAGCTGGCTGCCAATGTTAGTGACCACTTATATCATTATATCGAGCTGTCTGCCAATGTTCGTGACCACTTATATCATTACCTCAAGCTGGTTGCCAAAGTTCGTGACCACTTATATAATCACGTCGAGCTGACTGCCAAAGTTCGTGACCACTTATAAAATCACATTAATCTGGCTGCCGAAGTTCGTGACCACTTATACCAACAGTCGAGCTGGCTGCCAAAGTTCGTGACCACTTATATCATCACGTCGAGCTGTGTGCCAAATGTTCGTGACCACTTATATCATCACGTCGAGCTGACTGCCAAAGTTCGTGACCACTTTTATAATCTCGTCGAGCTATCTGCCTAAGTTCATGAACCTTTAAGATCATGGCGACGAACTGTCCGCCAAAGTTTGTGACCACATATATAATATCTCCAGAGCGTCACTTTGGCGTATTTCACCACAAGTCACAAATTTTAATAACAGTTGTAGTAGGCCTACGACAAACATATAATATCAAACAATTCAAACACACATTAACTCCCTGCCGTATCAGAAATCTGTACCGAGTTTGTCTAGTATCGTAAGCAGGTGCGCAGCCAACTTAGCCACTTTTATTTAACGTAGATGAAAGTTCCTGCCGATAAATTTCAATACTCGTTGCGATGTTATAATAGTTTTAGTTACTCAGAGTTTGTTTTGTTCTTTAAATCACATCTATACAGGATTTAAGGAAACTAATAGTCCAAACTCCGAGAGATGATTGCTTGTGAATATGTGAGCCGACATTATATGGTGCACAGTCAAGAAGTGAAGAATATGGTAGTTATGAGCACTTGAAAATCGAGTTTGTATATAGTATTTTGTGCAAATATGAGAAAGGTTAGAAGATATAAAGTACGATCCCGTGGCTGATATTAAATATTACTGAGATCTTTTACCTGTGAAAAATCTCAGTAGACATAACACTTAATATCAGCCACGGGATCGTACTTCTCAACTTCTACCCTTTCTCTTATTTGAACAAAATGCTATTTATAAACTCGATTTTCAAGTGGTCATAACTCCCATATTATTCACTTTTTTGAAAGTGCACCATATAATGTCGGCTCACATATTCACAAGCAATCATCTCTCCTTACATCCTGGATATCATTCCACATAAACGCACAATCTACAAATGTTTCAAATGTACTCGTATATATACAAGACAATGTTTAGCTCGCCATTGTGCCGTGTTGATACACTCAGCTTCCTTAGCTGTCTCCCACGCTTTCGACAAGCAGGTGTCGTGTTTCGCTTCGGCAACTAGTGAATATATCTAGTCAATTTTAACTCGCGACCCAAGTGTAGTCACTAAACTTCAAAACCCTTGTTTCGTACAGAAGCTATTCTCGTCTTGTATTCCGCATTTTTTGTTACTGTTTTGCAATCTTCAGAGTTTGATGACGTCGCAGAGGCAGCATACGCAAAACGTAGCTACGTATGTGTCTTACATAGAACATAAAACGTTTCACCACAGTGCTTTCTTATTCAAGGACAGTTGTAAGTGATGAAAGACGTTTTCAACAAACATTTACAAAAAACATGTATTGATATCAATAGAATAGTTATGTTACTGGAGTTGAAATAACTACAAAAACAATTCCTGAAATCGTAGCTCAACGAAGATACTTATCCTAGAAATGCACTGCATTTCAGGCTATATATACTCTATCCAACCCAAGATTGCAGCTTGTGTCACTCCGCCTGTTCCCGCGCTTGAACGACATTGGCTGTGCAACAAACCGCCGCATCACCTCCGCGTGTCTCGCGAACTGTCGACTGGCGACAAGTGGAGAAACGGAATCGCGCCTCGCTGTGGAGGAAATGGAATCACGATGGACGTGGCGTCGTCGCGTAAGTCGCAGTTAATCCATTCCATGCACATATAGTATTTCATGCGCACAGATTGATATTATATTACAGAGGATTAAAAAACGCAACTAAACGATAAAATTACTTATCCCGAACTAAAACACAGAAATTTATAGTAGTACCTATTTCCTGTCGTAAGGACACTGTTAACTAACCAGCCAACCAATGATCGAGAGCTCACTGTGACAGTGTTCATTTCTGCTGCAACCTTGGAATGGATACATTATAGGCATTAAAGCATTCTGTTCGAATACAAACTTCGACATATGCTGTTGCTTTCTCGTATTACAGGTAGCGCTGTAATTACAGTAACTGTTGTAAATATCAAGAACCAAACATTTATTATTATTTAAACTCGTTTTATTTTCCTTTTTAATTCTTGAGTACATATTGTTACAAGTTCCGGCTAGGTACGTTTGGGGATGGAGGTCTTTGATAAAAGAAAGAAAATAAAGCTAACCTAGTTTATTTACAACTATCTATACAAAAAACCTATGTCTATAATCATTTATCACAATAAATGTCAAACAAAACAAATAACTACTATTTACATAACGGAAAAAAAAATACATCTACAAAAGTTATCTGTATATGGAAAGGTTACTAGTCACTCACAATGGTGGACCCAATGAAAGAATACCGAGGAATCTTTTGTGGCCTTGAAACACCTTCTTCCTACTTCTTGCTGCGGTCACACTTGCTGGACACCCACGAACACTCGTCGCAACCCAATACTTCTCGTCAATATCACTTGAGATCGCACCAGGCACCTGCCAGCCAAAACTCTCTTGCTCCTGCTGCAGCTCCCCCTTATATGCCTACACCTACATCTCGAATTCTCTCAGCAAGTCTCTGTTCTCCAACCTCCCGGAAAGGAGTCGCTTCAAAGTCAAGCATCACCCCGAGAGATAAAGAAGGAATAGGAACATTCCAGATCACGATATTTCCCTCAGTTACCCGATATTGGGTGCAGGTGGTCGCCACCGCACATGGGTGACACAATGTATGCCGAACCTCTTAATTATTGCCGCTGCTATATCGGCTTACACTGCTCTCCGATTACAGTGGTGTGCAGGTTGTTATCGTGGAGAAATACAATCCATGCAGCACACAAGGAGGTCTTTTAGCGCTGCCGCCTCTGTATTGTATTACACCGCCCAGCCAGACAGTCGCGACTCGCAACAATATTTTAAATTCCGATACATAAAAATTAACACGCCATATAGTGTAGTTTGTTTTTATGTAAACGAATTTTGTGTAATGTGTTAATATGTGTTTTCTGTTTATCTGAGCTAGTACTAATTAAATTAATCTTGTTTCATACAAGAACATCTTTAACCGCTGCGTGATTTCACTTGCAATATTTACATAGGCCGTAGGAGGACAAACTTAAATAGTGAAAAGCTTAGGAAAAACTGTTACATTAATTAATTTACACATGTTACTGCAAAATTGCCATGGTCACCTCAGGCACATTATTGTATTAATAACTTTTCCAGTGATGGTTGCGATTTGGGTAGTTAAGATTTAAGCTTAATTACAAATATTATTTTACTAACAAATAGTTAATTATTTTAATCAATAGTTTGCTCGATAGCTTCTTAAAATAATAACGTCGTTGACACTGGTTTAACCGTCCTTCAACGCGACTGACTCGATACAGCTTCAGAAAACACGTCAAACCCATTCGTCAACGTCGTTTGAAGGGACGTGTTTACTTTTTTGGTTTCAAGGTGTTGTCAAACTCAGATTTGGGCTTTCTTGGTGTGATCTTGGCTTTTTGCAACCGGAAGAAAGAAAACATGTGAAAAACGGTGGAAATTCGCAAATAAAAAATTTTCATTTAAACCAACATTTGTTAGAATAACCAAAAGCAAGGATGAATATGCAATTATCATCCGGGTGCGAATTAGTTATATTAAAATTTGCACTTTGTACAAAAATGGTTTCGAATACCTTTCACCTTAATTAGAAAATGGGGTTGGTCAAGCGTTTTTAGCGTAAAATTATTACGATTAGATTAGGTGGCTAATAAGTGACAAAGTTTATAGCTGGAGTCCCTACAGAACAAAGAAGTCGTGTTGCAAACCCCTAAAGTAAAAAGTTGATAGAAAATGGGGGTCATATAGTTAAGGCGACACGCGATACGCTGAAGCTTTAAGCTACCTTCTCATTTAACGAAGGTTAAACGTATACTAAAACATTTTTTCACAGGTACAAATCTTATAAATGCACCCGGAATTGTATTATTTATTCCTCCTTACTTCTGAATAATTTAACCGATGTTTGTTTTAATGCCAATTTTCTATCTCGAATTTCACCCTTAAGATATCCGCCAACTAATAACTTGCATTATATACCTTCACTTCTTGTTTTACAAAGGAATAATCTTTCAAATTTTGTTACGTAAATTCATTAACATTCTGTACAGTGAAACGTTACGACAAAACAGCAATTTTTACAAACGATAAATGAATTTAAAACTAAGCACGCTTAAAATGCATTCTGAGTTTTAAGATTATTAAGTTATACATACACGCATTAAATTTGCACAACATAAAACTCTAAGGAAAGCAGTGGCTAATTGTTACTTACATAACTGCTTGTCCATTAAAAATTATTATATTGAATGCAGTGACGTTGATTGCGGAGATATATTTACTTGCACAATTAAGATAGTGCGATAAGTGGCTTTACGTTTCGTCGACAGCGAGGTCATTACAGACTGTGACGTACAACTTAGTACAATGACATGAGCTGGGGGAGGAGTCAACCATGACATTCCGATTTTTAAACTGTGAAAAAAATGGAAACAAAAATGGCCATTGCGAGGAATCGAACTCCTGGTCATACCTAATTGGCAACCTGTCTCGGATACAATCAATGAAGAGTCATAGAGACAGGGATTAGTCACCTAATTGGCAACTTCGCTAGGATACAATCAATGAAGACTCATAGAGACCGGGATTAGTCACCTAATTGGCAACCTCGCTCGATTACAATCAAAGAAGACTCATAGAGACAGAGTAGTCACCTAATTGGCAAACTGTCTCGGTTACAATCAAAGAAGACTCATAGAGACAGGGATTAGTTACCTAATTGGCAACCTCGTTTGGTTACAATCATTGAAGACTCATAGAGACAGGGATTAGTCACATAATTTGAAAACTGTCTCGGTTACAATCAAAGAAGACTCATAGAGACAGGGATTAGTCACATAATTGGCAACCTCGCTCGGTTACATCAAAGAAGACTCATAAAGACAGGGATTAGTCAACTAATTGGCAACCTCTCTCGATTACAATCAATGAAGACTCATAGAGACAGGGATTAGTCAACTAATTAGCAAACTGTCTCGGTTAAAATTAAGAAGACGCATAGAGATAGGGATTAGTCACCTAATTGGCCACCTCACTCGGTTACAATCAAAGAAGACTCATAGAGACAGGGATTAGTCACCTAATTGGCAAAATGTGTCGGTTACAATCAAAGATGACTCATAGAGACAGGGATAAGTCACATAATTGGCAACCTCGCTCGATTACAATCAAAGAATACCCATCGAGTCAGGGATTAGTCAACTAATTGGCAACCTCGCTCGGTTAAAATCAAAGAAAACTCATAGACACAGGGATTAGTCACCTATTTGGCAACCTCACTCGGTTACAATCAAAGAAGACTCATAGAGACAAGGATTAGTCACATAATGGCAACCTCGTTCGATTAAAATCAAAGAAGACTCATAGAGAGAGGGATTAGTCACCTAATTGGCAACCTCGATCGGTCACAATCAAAGAAGACTCATAGAGACAGGGATTAGAAACCTAATTGGCAACCTCGCTCAATTGCAATCAAAGAAGACTCATAGAGACAGGGATTAGTCACCTAATTGGCAAACTGACTCGGTTACAATCAAAGAAGACTCATACAGACAGAGATTAGTCACCTAATTGGCAACCTCTCTCGATTACAAACAAAGAAGACTCATATAGACAGGGATTAGTCACCTAATTGGCAAACTGTCTCGGTTACAATCAAAGAAGACTCATAGAGACAGGGATTAGTCACCTAATTGGCAACCTCGCATCGATTACAATCAATGAAGTCTCTTAGAGACAGGGATTTGTCATCTAATTGGCAAACTCACACGGTTACAATCAATGAAGACTCATAGAGACAGGGATTAGTCACCTAATTGGCAACCTCGCTCGGGTACAATCAAAGAAGTCTCATAGTGACAGGTATTACTCACCTAATTGGTAACCTCGCTCGGTTACAATCAAAGAAGTCTCAAAGAGACAGGGATTAGTAACCTAATTGGCAACCTGTCTCGGTTACAATCAAAGAAGGCTCATTGAGACACGGATTAGTCACCTAATTGGCAACCTCTCTCGGTTACAATCAAAGAAGACTCATAGAGACTGGGATTTGTCACCTAATTGGAAACATCGCTCGGTTACAATCAAAGAATATTCATAGAGACAGGAATTAGTCACCTAATTGGCAATCTCTCTCGATTACAATCAAAGAAGACTCATAGAGACAGGGATTAGTAACCTAATTGGAAACTTTGCTCGATTACAATCAAAGAAGACTCTTAGAGACAGGGATTAGTCACCTAATTGGCAACCTCGCTCGGTTACAATCAAAGAAGACTCGTAGAGACAGGATTAGTCACCTAATTGGCAACATTGCTCGGTTACAATAAAAAAAGACTCTAAGAGACAGGGATTAGTCAACTTATTGGCAACCTCGATGGGTTACAATCAAATATGACTCATAGAGACAGGGATTTGTCACCTAATTGAAAACCTCGCCCGGTTACAATCAAAGAAGTCTCATAGTGACAGGGATAAGTCACCTAATTGGCAACTTCGCTCGGTTATAATCAAAGAAGACTAATAGAGACATGGATTATTCTCCTAATTGGCAACCTCGTTCGATTACAATCAAAGAAGACTCATAGAGACAGGGATTAGTCACCTAATTGGAAACCTCGCTCGATTACAATCGAAGAAGACTCTTAGAGACAGGGATTAATCACCTAATTGGCAACCTCGCTCGGTTACAATCAAAGAAGTCTCATAGAGATAGGAATTAGTCACCTAATTGGCAACCTCGCTCGGTTACAATCAAAGAAGACTCGTAGAGACAGGATTAGTCACCTAATTGGCAACCTTGCTCGGTTACAATCAAAAAAGACTTATAGAGACAGGGATAAGTCACCTAATTGGAAACCTCGCTCGATTACAATCAAAGAAGTCACATCGAGACAGGGATTAGTCACCTAATTGAAAACCTCGCCCGGTTACAATCAAAGAAGACTCACAGTGACAGGGATTATTCACGTAATTGGCAACCTCGCTCGATTACAATCAAAGAAGACTCATAGAGACATGGATTAGTCACCTAATTGGTAACCTCTCTCGATTACAATCAAAGAAGACTCATAGAGATAGGGATTAGTCACCTAATTGGCAAACTGTCTCGGTTACAATCAAAGATGACTCATAGAGACAGGGATAAGTCACATAATTGGAAACCTCGCTCGATTACAATCAAAGAAGACCCATAGAGTCAGGGATTAGTCAACTAATTGGCAACCTCGCTCGGTTAAAATCAAAGAAGACTCATAGAGACAGGGATTAGTCACCTAATTGGCAAACTGTCTCGGTTAAAATCAAAGAAGACTCATAGAGACAGAGTAGTCACCTAATTGGCAAACTGTCTCGGTTACAATCAAAGAAGACTCATAGAGACAGGGATTAATTACCTGATTGGCAACCTCGTTTGGTTAAAATCATTGAAGACTCATAGAGACAGGGATTAGTCACATAATTTGCAAACTGTCTCGGTTACAATCAAAGAAGACTCATAGAGATAGGGATTAGTCACATAATTGGCAACCTCGCTCGGTTACATCAAAGAAGACACTTAAAGACAGGGATTAGTCAACTAATTGGCAACCTCGCTCGATTACAATCAAAGAACACTCATAGAGACATGGATTATTCACCTAATTGGCAAACTGTCTCGGTTACAATCAAAGAAGACTCATACAGACAGAGATTAGTCACCTAATTGGCAACCTCTCTCGATTACAAACAAAGAAGACTCATATAGACAGGGATTAGTCACCTAATTGGCAAAATGTCTCGGTTACAATCAAAGAAGACTCATAGAGACAGGGATTAGTCACCTAATTGGCAACCTCGCATCGATTACAATCAATGAAGTCTCTTAGAGACAGGGATTTGTCATCTAATTGGTAAAAATTACACGGTTACAATCTAAGAAGAGTCATAGAGACAGGGATTAGTCACCTAATTGGCAACCTCGCTCGGGTACAATCAAAGAAGTCTCATAGTGACAGGTATTACTCACCTAATTGGTAACCTCGCTCGGTTACAATCAAAGAAGTCTCAAAGAGACAGGGATTAGTAACCAAATTGGCAACCTCGCTCGGTTATAATCAAAGAAGACACAAAGAGACAGGGATTAGTCATCTAATTGGCAACATCGTACAGTTACAATCAAGGAAGACTCATAGAGAAAGGGATTAGTCACCTAAATAGCAACCTCGCTCGGTTACAATCAAAGAAGACTCATAGAGACAGAGATTAGTCACCTAATTGGCAACCTCGCTCGGTTAAAATCTAAGAAGTCTCATAGAGACAGGGATTAGTCAACTAATTGGCAACCTCGCTCGGTTAAATTCTAAGAATACTCATAGAGACAGGGATTAGTCACCTATTTGGCAACCTTTCTCGGTTACATCAAAGAAGACTCATAGAGACAAGGATTAGTCAGCTAAATGGCAACCTCGCACGATTACAATCAAAGAAGCCACATAGAGACAGGGTTTAGTCACCTAATTGGCAAACTGTCTCGGTTACAATCAAAGAAGACACATAGAGACTGGAATTAGTCATCTAATTTGCAACCTCGCTCTGTTAAAATCAAAGAATACTTATAGTGACCGGGACTAGTCACCTAATTGGCAACCTCGCTCGATTGCAATCAAAGAAGACTCGTAAAGACAGGGATTAGTCACCTAATTGGAAACTTCACTCGGTTACAATCAAAGAATTCTCGTAGAGACAGGGATTTTTCAACTTATTGGCTACCTCGTTCTGTTAAAATCAAAGAAGATTCGTAGAGACAGGTATTAGTCACCTAATTGGCAACCTCGTTCGGTAACAATCAAAGAAGACATAAAGAGACATGGATTAGTCACCTAATTGGCAACCTCTCTCGGTTACAACCAAAGAAGACTCATAGAGACAGTGATCAATCACCTAATTGGCAACCTCGCTCGATTACAATCAAAGGAATCTCGTAGAGACAGGGATAAGTCACCTTATTGGCAACCTCGCTCGATTACAATCAAAGAAGACTCATAGAGACAGGGATTAGTCACCAAATTGGCAAGCGCGCTCGGATACAATCAAAGAAGGCACATAGAGACAGGGATTAGTCACCTAATTGGAAACCTCGCTCGGTTACAATCAAAGAAGACTCATAGAGACAGGGATTAGTCACCTAATTGGCAACCTGTCTCGGTTACAATCAAAGAAGACTCATTGAGACAGGGATTAGTCACCTAATTGGCAACCTCTCTCGGTTACAATCAAAGAAGACTCATAAAGACAGGGATTAGTAACCTAATTGGAAACTTTGCTCGATTACAATGAAAGAAGACTCTTAGAGACAGGGATTAGTCACCTAATTGGCAACCTCGCTCGGTTACAATCAAAGAAGACTCGTAGAGACAGGATTAGTCACCTAATTGGCAACATTGCTCGGTAACAATAAAAAAAGACTCATAGAGACAGGGATTAGTCAAATTATTGGCAACCTCGATGGGTTACAATCAAATATGACTCATAGAGACAGGGATTTGTCACCTAATTGAAAACATCGCTCGATTACAATCAAAGAAGTCACATAGAGACAGGGATTAGTCACCTAATTGAAAAAATCGCTCGGTTAAAATCAAAGAAGTCTCATAGTGACAGGGATAAGTCACCTAATTGGCAACTTCGCTCGGTTATAATCAAAGAAGACTAATAGAAACATGGATTATTCTCCTAATTGGCAACCTCGTACGAATACAATCAAAGAAGACTAATAGAGACAGGGATTAGTCAACTAATTGTAAACCTCGCTCGATTACAATCAAAGAATATTCATAGAGACAGGAATTAGTCACCTAATTGGCAATCTCTCTCTATTACAATCAAAGAATACTCATAGAGACAGGATTTAGTCACCTAATTAGAAACCTCGCTCGATTACAATCAAAGAAGACTCTTAGAGACAGGGATTAATCACCTAATTGGCAACCTCGCTCGGTTACAATCAAAGAAGTCTCATAGAGATAGGAATTAGTCACCTAATTAGCAACCTCGATCGGTTACAATCAAAGAAGACTCGTAGAGACATGATTAGTCACCTAATTGGAAACCTTGCTCGATTACAATCAAAGAAGTCACATCGAGACAGGGATTAGTCACCTAATTGAAAACCTCGCCCGGTTACAATCAAAGAAGACTCACAGTGACAGGGATTATTCACGTAATTGGCAACCTCGCTCGATTACAATAAAAAAAAATTTCATAGAGACATGGATTAGTCACCTAATTGGTAACCTCTCTCGATTACAATCAAAGAAGACTCATAGAGACAGGGATTAGTCACCTAATTGGCAAACTGTCTCGGTTACAATCAAAGATGACTCATAGAGACAGGGATAAATCACATAATTGGCAACCTCGCTCGATTACAATCAAAGAAGACCCAAATAGTCAGGGATTAGTCAACTAATTGGCAACCTCGCTCGGTTAAAATCAACGAAGACTCATAGAGACAGGGATTAGTCACCTAATTGGCAAACTGTCTCGGTTAAAATCAAAGAAGACGCATAGAGATAGGGATTTGTCACCTAATTGGCCACCTCGCTCTGTTACAATCAAAGAAGACTCATAGAGACAGGCATTAGTCACCTAATTGGCAAACTGTGTCGGTTACAATCAAAGATGACTCATAGAGACAGGGATAAGTCACATAATTGGCAACCTCGTTCGATTACAATCAAAGAAGACCCATAGAGTCAGGGATTAGTCAACTAATTGGCAACCTCGCTCGGTTAAAATCAAAGAAAACTCATAGAGACAGAGATTAGTCACCTATTTGGCAACTTCACTCGGTTACAATCAAAGAAGAATCATAGAGACAAGGATTAGTCACATAATGGCAACCTCGTTCGATTAAAATCAAAGAAGACTCATAGAGAGAGGGATTAGTCACCTAATTGGCAACCTCGCTCGGTCACAATCAAAGAAGACTCATAGAGACAGGGATTAGAAACCTAATTGGCAACCTCGCTCGATTGCAATCAAAGAAGACTCATAGAGACAGGGATTAGTCACCTAATTGACAACCTCGCTCGGTTACAATAAAAGAAGACTCATAGAGACAGGGACAAGTCCCCTAATTGGCAACCTCGCTCGATTACAATCCAAGAATATTCATAGAAAAAGGGGTTAGTCACCTAATTGACAACCTCGCTCGATTACAATCAAACAAGACTCATAGAGACATGGATTAGTCACCTAATTGGCAAACTGTCTCGGTTACAATCAAAGAAGACTCATACAGACAGGGATTAGTCACCTAATTGGCAAACTGTCTCGGTTACAATCAAAGAAGACTTATAGAGACAGGGATTAGTCCCCTAATTGGCAACCTCGCATCGATTACAATCAATGAAGTCTCTTAGAGACAGGGATTTGTCATCTATTTGGCAAACTCACTCGGTTACAATCAAAGAAGACTCATAGAGACAGGGATTAGTCACCTATTTGGCAACCTCGCTCGGGTACAATCAAAGAAGTCTCATAGTGACAGGTATTACACACCAAATTGGTAACCTCGCTCATTTACAATCAAAGAAGTCTCAAAGAGACAGGGATTAGTCACCTAATTAGCAACCTCGCTCGGTTACAATCAAAGAAGACACAAAGAGACAGGGATTAGTCATCTAATTGGCAACATCGTACAGTTACAATCAAGGAAGACTCATAGAGAAAGGGATTAGTCACCTAAATAGCAACCTCGCTCTGTTAAAATCAAAGAATACTCATAGAGACTGGGACTAGTCACCTAATTGGCAACCTCGCTCGATTACAATCAGAGAAGACTCATAGAGACATGGATTAGTCACCTAATTGGTAACCTCTCTCGATTACAATCAAAGCAGACTCATTGAGGCAGCGATTAGTCACCTAATTGGGTAACCTCGTTCGATTAAAATCAAAGAAGACTCTTAGAGACAGGGATTAGTCACCTAATTGGCAACCTCGCTCGATTACAATCAAAGGAATCTCGTAGAGACAATGATTAGTCACCTTATTGGCAACCTCGCTCGATTAAAATCAAAGAAGACTCATAGAGACAGGGATTAGTCACCAAATTGGCAAGCTCGCTCGGATACAATCAAAGAAGGCTCATAGAGACAGGGAACAGTCACCTAATTGAAAACCTCGCCCGGTTACAATCAAAGAAGACTCATAGTGACAGGGATAAGTCACCTAATTGGCAACTTCGCTCGGTTATAATCAAAGAAGACAAATAGAGACAGGGATTATTCTCCTAATTGGCAACCTCGCTCGATTACAATCAAAGAATATTCATAGAGACAGGAATTAGTCACCTAATTGGCAATCTCTCTCGATTACAATCAAAGAAGTCTCATAGAGACAGGGATTAGCCACCTAATTGGAAACCTCGCTCGAAGACAATCAAAGAAATCTCTTAGAGACAGGGATTAGTCACCTAATTGGCAACTTCGCTTGGTTACAATCAAAGAAGTCACATAGAGACAGGGATTAATCACCTAATTGGCAACCTCGCTCGGTTACAATCAAAGAAGACTCATAGAGACATGGATAAGTCACCTAATTGGCATACTGTCTCGGTTACAATCAAAGAAGACTCATACAGACAGAGATTAGTCACCTAATTGGCAACCTCTCTCGATTACAATCAAAGAAGACTCATACAGACAGGGATTAGTCACCTAATTGGCAAACTGTCTCGGTTACAATCAAAGAAGACACAAAGAGACAGGGAACAGTCATCTAATTGGCAACATCCTACAGTTACAATCAAGGAAGACTCATAGATAAAGTATTAGTCACCTAAATAGCAACCTCGCTCGGTTACAATCAAAGAAGACTCATACAGACAGGGATTAGTCACCTAATTGGCAAACTGTCTCGGTTACAATCAAAGAAGACACAAAGAGACAGGGAACAGTCATCTAATTGGCAACATCCTACAGTTACAATCAAGGAAGACTCATAGATAAAGTATTAGTCACCTAAATAGCAACCTCGCTCGGTTATAATCAAAGAAGACAAATAGAGACAGGGATTATTCTCCTAATTGGCAACCTCGCTCGATTACAATCAAAGAATATTCATAGAGACAGGAATTAGTCACCTAATTGGCAATCTCTCTCGATTACAATCAAAGAAGACTCATAGAGACAAGGATTAGTCACCTAAATGGCAACCTAGCACGATTACAATCAAAGAAGCCACATAGAGTCAGGGTTTAGTCACCTAATTGGCAAACTGTCACGGTTACAATCAAAGAAGACACATAGAGACAGGAATTAGTTAACTTATTGGCAACCTCGCTCGGTTACAATCAAAGAAGACTCATAGAGACAGGGATTATTCACCTAATTGGAAACCTTGCCCGATTACAATCAAAGAAGTCACATCGAGACAGGGATTAGTCACCTAATTGAAACCTTCGCCCGATTACACTCAAAGAAGACTCATAGTGACAGGGATTGGTCACCTAATTGGCAACCTTGATGGTTTACAATCAAAGAAGACTCTTAGAGACAGGGATTAGTCACCTAATTGGCAACCTCGCTCGGTTACAACAAAGAA